>MNPL01018353.1:21481-41098 GCA_002081605.1 Tropilaelaps mercedesae
GGTATAAGCTATTATTTCGCCATGCACTAGCCAATAACACTAGTAGTAAGAAAAATTATGATCATGGTCATAATAATCAGTTTTAGTCAACTACGAAGATATCTATGACCATCATTAGAGTGAAATTCAAAGCCGGATGGAGGACTTTCACTGAATTGTAGACAAAGAAAGACTACAGTGGCAACCACAGTTGCAAAAACTCGTTTATTTATGGCCCATCCATTTGCGAAGCGCATGCGACTGTCAGAGTCACGAGGCAGTCCATAGCAAACGTCTAGATGTCTAGACGTATGTCACTAACCTAAAAATGCAGATTTGTTTTAATGAATATTGAGGTTATAAAACGGGAAATACAATCAGAATTTACGGACACAGGATGAAGCATTGGTAGTACTTGGCAAAGATATACACAGAAGAAACGTAGCAGAATTTCTTTAATACTGCTGTTGATAGGTATCATTATATATTCATTGCATGTCGTTATACTTGTGCAGGGTGTATCATATTAATAGATCAACTTGTAAAAAGAAGGCTGACGAAAGTTACACTGACGAGGAAACAACGGGATATACATTATAGAATGGAGTATTCAGAATTTGATAAATTATTCGAGCTTCTTCGTAGTGCGGCCTAGTTTACGTAATGAGTCATAGACCGTAAGTATATTATCAGACGAAGTCCTACCCAGGCTGGCATCTTCATTTGGTAATGTCTTTCAAAAACATTTTCGGGACGCAACGAACGTCAACCTCCTGGCTGGTCAAGGGCAACAGTTGTTTCGTTAGTATTCCTGCGCCATCTGACAACAGACCTTCGTCTGTTATGGTTGAAAGGTCAAGAGACGAAGCCTAATGTCTCTTCTCGAAAACGCTTCGCTTATTGACCTCCATGCTCAATGGAGGCAAACGTTTTAGCAAAATGAAGCATAGTCTTATGCGTAGTGGAAATTGAATACAGCTTGGAAAAATTTAATGTCATCTCCTTTCAAAAGATATCGATGTGTTGCTGCTCTTCAAACAAAGTAATTACAAGACTACGAATGTATGTTATAAAAATAGGCACGTCGTCTAAAAATTACGTTAGTTTACGTTTATTCTAGAGCGTCTGGTTGTGATCTCTGTGTTAGTTCCCAAGCGCAGAGATTGTCGTATATTATTTTCGTTATGGACACCATGGACAACGGTAACATCCAGTGATTCAACTTCGACTAAAAGTGATTGCAACGGGGAATCTTGTTATTTGAAGTCGGTCTTTTAGGCTTTCTGGACTGCTAGTACGGTTCCACCAGCAAAAATCACTTTTTGTCGCTTGGTCTTTGTCGCTTTGTTGGGTGGGTACGCCTTTAGCAACAGATGATCCAATAACTGACAAAAAAGAAATACTGGCTTTTGTAATAGCTATCACATTGAGAACGCAGTGGACAGCCGTCTTCAAGAGGATAAATCGTTGGGCATATAATCTAGGTTGAGCACCACTTGTGTCGAGGAACGTTTGGCCACTTTTATGCGCTAAGCTCATTTGCACGCCATCGTTGATTACATTAGGGATATCCCGATAAGTCGGTAGCACTTCATACGCACGCTTCATACAGCTTTTAAATCTTTGATTCTCATTGTCCTTTGACCTCACTCAATGGCTTTCAAGCCTGTGAAAAAAGATCGACACGTTTCCAAAAATCCAGCATCGGACTTCTGTAATGGGAGCTTAGCTTACTGACAAGAGATGACGAAAGCCAATTAAATGAAGTCAAAGGGTCAGAAAAATGCTTAGCCTTTCTGCGAAGGCACATCGTCAACAATAGACCATAATGACTGCAATCACATAAGTCAGCCGTCGTAAGGCGGGTTTGGGCAGTGGTTCTTTTAGTCATCCGCAAACACGATTCAGGCATTACCATGTAATAAGCAAAATAATTCAATCGCGTCTACTGGAAATACTTTCTCGCTGAACCCACAGAGAGGGCGTTGAGGTCTTACGACAACTATGTGTATCAGTGGTGCAAGATAGAGGAATTTCAATTTACTCAATCGCTGCGAATCACTGCTTGCCATTTTCTTAGAAGTATGACCTTCGCCTTGCAGTAGACTTTTTTATCTTCAACAGCTTGCTGTAAATTTGGACGGATGTTTTTGTCGATAACAGAATAACAAGGCTGTACCCTTGACTCGAGAGGTGTGTTTTAATAGACATTGCTTGATGCCTGTCACCCTCTATATTAATCTAGCGACGCATTTTCAGACAATAGCGTCTAAGGCTGTCCGCAAGGACGGTTAAAATTTTTGCACATCAATTCGATTAGACAAATCACAGGCAGGCAAGTAACACGTACAGGTCAACAGTGTATAGCAAGCCACTGCTATACACCGCCCTGACTTCACAATTGACGAAGTCAGTGGTTCATGAACTGCGTTAATTACACATCCACTTATGGCATGCATGTTGTCGTACCCTGGGGAACTCCCAATATATTTCTAAAATCTAGATAACAAAGCACGTTTGTCATTATCCATATGAGCATCAGGGATTATATATCAATCGAGAGTATATGCACATGGTGAGTGATCGAAACAACGGTACTTGCGTCCTGGGCGACACGTTGAAATAATTTTTTTCGTTAAATGAGTTATTCAATTGTCAGACTCGTGTTGCTATTCGTACAGTATATATGAACCCATATCACTCTACAATGTCTATTAGCGAGTTCTCTTTACCTGACTGAAGTAAATAATGAATTGAAGAATCAATGATAATTGCACTTTTATCCCTTCCTATTCAAAACTCAGACATGTGAACGAGCGTGTCTACCGGTTGGTGTAATGACCTTCATATGTGCGAGAGCCAGTACCGCTGCAAGTGCTAAAAAAACTGTGATATACGTAGGACGTCAGAAATCATTAGCTGATACCGCGTTGACGGACGGGCAAGCATTGAAGCCCGCCCTCTCTAGATTATCATGCAGATGAGGTTCAACAGAGTTCACCATAAAGGAAGGAGACTAGGTAAGTGAAGAGGTTGGGAAAAGTGGAGGAGGCCTTACCGACGTGCTAATAATAATGGAAAAAGAAAGGAAAGTAAACGAAGAAGACATTCGCGTAAGCTATGTAGTAGAAAATTGATTCTTGGCCCCATTAGAATAACAGAGGTTTTCCTAGATATAGGTGGAAACTATGCTTGCTGTAAGCAAGGTGCAAGTCGTGATGGTAATTCGTATTGGGCAGGGGCAGATATCTAGGTTCCTATCGGTAGCTAGGTTATAAGCGAGCTACAGCATCAGTAGCCCTAATCTAAAACCATCAGCACAGGGTACAGCACCTAAAGAAATAAAGCGTGTTTTTTTTTAAACGGATGAAGTGTTGGGTCATGTATCGGTGAACAACTAAATTAGATGGAATCGCAAAGCATGAGTCTAACATGGATGGTCTGTCTGTAGGACAGAGGCTGTTCCTTATAGATTTTCGTTGACCTAAGAAGCTAATCAGACCGCCGTGAGATCCGAATGCTCTTACCAAATTCCCAGAGATATTTTTAAACATTTAGACGGTTACATTGATTGATCACTGAGAATACGTGTAGTTATAAAGTTGGCATCGATCGCCAGCCCATTATCTTTGGGCGTGTTCTGTTTCAAAGTAGCGAGATACTAGGAGTATGCAATCTTTTTTGCACTAGACGGTCTCCAAAGAGCACTCCGGGCGTACTCTACTTTTTTGAGTACATTTGTGAGCATCTTATGTCGCGCAGGACGTGGTCCTGAAAAACATGTTTAAATCCTGGAGGCCAACACAGATGTTTTTGGCAAGTCGACCGGAAATCTATATAGTTCTCTTGCGATCACCCAACAAATGACAATTTGCACGTAAATGGGCCCCTTCTAAAATGATATAGGTAGTGATTATTGCAGCGTGATTAAAAAAGTAACCCCGCTCTAATCTCTACAGGATTCAATAATTTTTGTTGTTGTGGATCGCCACATTGTCGCCATTGGCATTGCTGTCCGTGCGTCTGTGACGTTGCACTTCGCCCCCGGTTTCGTCAAACGAAGCGAAACGCAAACCGCCGGTTTTACTCGTATGGTCAGCAAGTGGAACAGAACGTATTGGCTGCGTCTTTTATCACATCGTTCATGGTTCATAGCCCACTGACAGAGCGGTACGCAGGTGGCTGGCCCACGACATACATCACTGCTCCTCGGTTCACAGGAACGACACACAGACGGGATGAAAAATGCGACGCGAATAGAGTACTGACAGCTAATATATTTGTTATAAAATTGAACGTCAAACACATGCACTTCGTGAAATATAGATTATTAACAAAAGAAACGAAAAACAAGCAGAGAAGCAAAGCACCGTGGATATTTCGTGCATAAACTAGGCGCGGCCATTAGTGTGCTGGAAATTGTTTTAGACCGTCTACGGAACTTCGTGACGTGACGTGAAACCGATGGCAAGATTATCACAGTACAGCAAATGCAGTACTTTAATTTTCCAGCATTTCTTAGCTTGCTAGGCTGGCTACGTGTATGAGCCCTTCTTATAGGTTCAACACATTAGCGAGGACTCGTAGAGGTTTCGATGTCTCTTTACTTCAACCAAAATAAGTCGGGCTATAAAAAAGTTATGAAACGACTAACCCTCTGTGCAAAGTTCTTACATAAATTTAGACTGCGGTATGTTAAAATTTCGTGAATCGCATTTTTTCGTGTTCTCTATATTGTGTCCTGATGGACTTCATCACCTGTATAATTCGCGTACTCGGCGGGCCATCTCCATTAAATTTAACTACAATTTTCATAGAAGTAATAATCGTGGCGATAGCGCACTTTTGAGGTGAACTTACAAATTGCCAAGGGCTGCGCGTCTGAACAATGTGTTTCCGGATATAGTCTTTTTATCCGACATCATTTTTATGGTCACAAGATGCTGAGAGGTAGATGCATCCTAGCCCGATGTGGTTGTTTCTGCTGAACGTCTGGGTTGGTTAAAGCGTTTCAACAGGAAGTACTGATTCACGGGTGGGGTTCTCAAAATGTCGATCAGAGCTTACCATTTCAGATAGCCGCGCGTTCGGTCGAGTCTTACGTGTCAGAGCAGGAAATGATGGTGTGAAGTTCACATGAATTTATATAGTGGGAGTGAATATCTGAGGATAAACTTTAACAGGGTTTTCGAGAAAGGAGCCCCATTATGGTTGACCATCTCCTCGGTAGGGACTGCCATCATCTACCAAGCAGCTAGTAAGCTTTTACTAAGAGTTGCAACGCTTTATTAAACTCTCTGCAGTCTCAATATAAGACTACGCGGAGCACACAATTAGGGATGGCACTAAACAGCTCCTCTTTGTTCAACCGTAGACGGTTAAAGAAGAGACGCACCACATTTGGATGCCGCATGACCATTTTCTAGGTTTCTTCGTCATCTGTGACCCAGGCTTATTTTACAAGTAAAGCTGAATGAATTGCTGCTTGTTAGGCAGCAGGGCTCGCGCACAATCCTAGAGCTTTTCGACGCCCTTTTCATCGAAGAGCAATACTTTTATATTTGATACACCGTCGGAACGTGCGTTTCCACGTCAATGTTGTAGGTGCTGGCTCTACCTCTCGAGACTTATCATTCTGTGTTCTACCATGATGCTTCTTTGGTAAACAAATAGGAACAGCTCACACAGCGAGTTGTCGACTGTCTTCAACTTCGAGTGTGTTTTTTATAGTTCACACTACCCTAGGGAGTTTGCTACTCTGCAAGACTAGCACCGCTAAGCTTAAAGATTTTGCTGCGCATGGGCCTGGCTAGAGGTGGCGAAGCACGAAGCACGGAAGAAAAACATGCACGCACGCAGCCGGACTATCGCTTTCTTCAAAATATCTTTTGTACATTTTATATAACAATCTGAAACGAGATAACGGTTTTGCAGAGTTCCCGTTTTGCGGTGCGTCCAGAACTAGTTATAAGAACGCGACGCTCGTCTAAACATTCCTCCCAGAATTCTACTAAATGTTCGCTTTATCGCGCTCTTCATCCTACTTTCGATCGATTCCATCGTGACATTTCAATAGGTAGAGCGATTTTTTTTTGCAGATCAGCACTGAGTAGACTAAAAGGACATATATCTGCAGCTTTTCCAAGGCTTTTTTTTATACCTGAAAAGAAATACCTTGATCTTTGGTAGAAACAAATAGGAACGTACGACCCCACTGTAACCAGGTAGATTATGTAATATGATGTTTGCCCTTCGAAAGGCTAGTTCTTATATATCTACCTCAGCCGAACTACAAAATGAAATATAAGAGCTTTCACCAGCGAGCAAGTCAACAATAGTTACTTGAGGGGTACGAGGATTTTTAGTTGGTTGAAGGCACAACGTTGAAAGGGCTCTGCAGTCGATCAATGTAGACTTGCGATAAGATTGACGTTATTGTTAAGTCTGTTGTAGCCAATTCCTGTGAGATGTAGTTTGTTTTTCCTTTTTGCTAGTCCTGCGCGTCGTCTGTTTTTTAAGTCATGCATTGAACTACGAGGCGAGCGCCTAAGGCGAACATTGACGGAAATGCATCGCTACATCCGGCACTCGATATTTGACGGTCGGACGTGCTTCCTCGTGTAAATAATTCATTCGCACATCGAAAACCTCCAACGTGATACCATATCTTACCTGGCGGCAGGAACCTTTTCACGACGTCAAGTCTGACACATACTATTCGATGCCGCGCAATACAGTTGTTCATAATCTTCGAACATTGCACAAGTACGCGGATAAGGCGTGTCTTCTTAGGGATCAGAGTCGCTGAAACTGCCTTTGCTTTCAGTGCAGGTAGATTGTATGCCACGTCCACCAATGTGCAAGCTGTTCGATATGTTTCTAACTTGACAGTCGTCTAGTGCTACATAGAAGATCTGCTGAAGCCCAGCGAATCGCGTACAAATGTTCTACCCTAGATAGATTCATAAGTGGAACCTCCAATGTATGATTATGCAGGCAATATGTCTTCTATTCGCTTTCTGGGAAAAGCTATCCGAAAGCCGGTTGACTAAGCATATAATATTCGTCTCATAAATAGAAAGCCTATGAAGCTTAAAGGCATACATTCAAGGTTAAAGCATAAGCTACCGGAAGCTATTTAAATGACCTAGCACCATTCGAGAATAAATCTCCGCTCTTAAGGTGCTACTAAAGTAAATCTAAGGAAATAACAATTTTCCTAAACTTTACTGGGGTGGAACTTTCTGACTGATCAGAGAGTGTACTGAAATACTACGTCATGAAACAATCGGTTTCAGAATGTTTACTCGTACGCCTCTTATATATATATATATATATATATATATTTCGAGATAGATAGCGAGGTCGTACAAACCTAACGCACTGCGCGGCCGTAACAGACGAAGCGTAACGAACTATGCATGAACCCGCAGCAATTAAAAAATTATGTTTAAAAAGGGTTTTTGACATTTTGAAGGAAGGTGCAGTATAGGTGGACGCCTACATTGTCGAAACAAATTATTAATCGAAAGAAAATACACCATAATGTCGACGCAAATAAAGAACCCTACGGTAGATCTAAGAAGCAAAAAAGAAACTCGATGAAGATATCTGCCCTCAGTGATAGCGCGTGTTCTCAACCTGTTTCTCACCTGTACCGTACGGCTAGTACACGATTCGACACGTTGCCAGATGTCGTATACAAACTGATTTGAGTTTAGGCCGATTTTGCCTCATCTTGTCTTAGCTAGTTTTGTTTTGGAAGGTGCGAATATAATTATCTAAGAGTGCTGAGCTAGGCATAGCCTCGCGCCACGCTATTTTATTTCGCTCCTCTTAACATGTGTCCTATATGCTGCTTTTCCTGCGCTAGTTGAGGGCCACTGGTTCTTTTATAGCCCCTTTTTCCCGATGCCTCCTGCCACACAAGCTGGCTGGTTCCCTATGAGATTGTTATTAGCGGTGGCCACGCATCTCAACAAATTACCATATTACCATCAGGCTATGGTAGAGGCATCAACAGTGGTATGGACCGCAGCGATGGCAGCAGCAACGACAACAACAAAACGGCGGCAGCGACAGCAACACGGCCAAATGGATGAGGAAGGGAGACCAAGTCATCAGTTTATGAGACTACCGGCTGATTTCTGGGCACCAATTTTCTGTATATACGTGTCTTTAAAGATGAAAATACCGATAGGCCACTGAAATCTTAGCACCGTAACTGCTACCGTAGGTGTGGCTGTACACATTGTACACATGAGTCCTACGCTGCTCAATCTAGACTATAGCATGTTTGTACGTCCAGTCGTGAATGAAAAAGCGTTTGTAAAGAATTTTACACACTGTGAATGCAGGCGATAAGCGTAGCTAGAGGCCTGTTACCGAGTCGATTAAACCTCGTAGCTTGTGCAAAGTTGAGTGAATGCAAAGGTTCAAAATATATACGACAAGTGAGTAGAGAATACTTATGGACCAACAACACATTTAATAACTTAGTAGTAAGAACGAGAATATATTAGGCTTTTCTAAACCATGGAAAAGGTAATTATTCTCCGCCTATAGACAGACTGTCACAAAAATGTATAAATACGTTGCTTTTTCGATACGGCATACCCTTCAATTGATGTCACCACCCTTACGAAACTTCTCTAACAGGAAAATGTCAAAATCCTGCTACTCCCAGAGAAGCCACCCTTTTAGCTGTGTCTTCACGACACTTTTTCATGCACAATGAAACGAAGTCAAACATCGGCACTTCATCTGTTAGCACCACTTTGCATACAATGAGAGATTTGTAGTCCCGTCACTAATTCCACTGCGGTCAATATTTACTATGACTTTCTTCAAAATAACCATAATATCTACTTAGTAAAGGTTCGTAGTCATAATTCGTTCGTAAAATTCGTGGTCAGAGTAAGTCTTCATAGCGGTAAAATAAACATCGTCGATCTGGCCCCTCTGATAGGAACTACCGCTTCCGAATTAAGGCCAGAGGCAAGTCAGCAATTTTAAATACGGGTGGCATCATCCACATCCACTAGCCTCTGACAACGTTAGAGTCTTCTTCATTGCTAAGAGTACACCAGAGATCTTTAAGTGCTGTCGACCAGTCACGTTTATGTGAAGGCGCAGTGAGCACACTGGGCAAAAACAATCTATGAGGACGGACGGCTAGAGCAGATGGTACAACAACGACCAGCAGGTCCTCCCTTCGCTCTACTGGCGGCTACTCAATAAAAATGGTCAACCGGCGCGGCTATAAACAGCTGCCAATGGCCCTCTGCGACAGGACAGGTTGATTCGCTTCGTATTTTCTTATTAGATATCCGGCAAATACTTGCTCGAGATAAGGCACCACGCCTATAGACTATGTAGACTTATATAGTTAACGATGTTACTGGGAAGGATGACGGTTGTCGGTGTTGGTCCTTCTGTCGTCCTACTTGGCGAAAAATCGGTGCCGAGACATGAATATTTCTTTTACCAACGGCTTTACGGGCTGTCTAGTAAGAATCTAGAACATTTCGCGTATAGTGAGCGTCATATGACGTGAGACCCCTCAGAGAGGTGAGGGGGAGTAGTGGTATTCGGACAGATCTCGTAAATTCCCTATTTATAACCTAATAAATTATTCCTCGGCGACAGTGACAGGCATTTGCTTCAGCGGAACGGCATAAGTTAACGCAGATTGATACAAAATTGTTGAACAAATAATAATAATAGTGTGCAATATTGTATGATACGAAGCATTGTTATAAACGCAAATATCTAACAGCAACTCTATTCAATCTAAAAAGGTATAAATAACTGTAATTATGTAAGCGAAATATTGTCAACTATCTACACGTTTTTTGCTTAAACAAAGGTTTTTGAGCTGTTACTAGAACGATTAGTGCACTTGTTTCATCTGACGATGGAGACACGAAAATCTTTTGACGTATGTGAAAGGTTAGATATAGACTACAATCATTCTGAACGGTTTGTTTCCTGAAAAAATAGAAAGTTTAGTACCTTGGAAATAAGTGTTATGGAAACAAGCAGTGTAAAATCTGTGATACACACAACGGTATCGAACACTATGATTGCTTAAACAAGCATAATTAGATTTACATGTTGGTACTAATGTCAAAGGACCAGATTTGCTTTGAACCCCGTGTGAAACCTGTTATTCAGGTTCAATGGTATAGGTCTTCATATGCTTGATATGCAGATTGCGCGGTCCACGCGTTTGAGGATGGCGAGCTGTCATGAATGGATTTACTGATTAAGAGGGGCTTTTGTTTTGTATCCGCGTGAGAGGGTGGATCGTCGATCATTAAAGGTTGCCCCGGGCGACGCCTTAAACAGGGAAACATGCAGCAAAGGCAATTTCAGAATATTGCATCGTCCGAAAATCTCAGACTGTATGAATTAGACTGTATGAAGAGAATAAGTTTCATCGTTGAAGCGCGTTTATCTCAGAACTATCATGTGCAGTGTACATGCTTTCTTTTAATACCATCACGTTATACTTTCAAGTTAAATCAACCATATTCTAAAAAATGTGATTTGAAGGTAACGTGCGTTTACGCACGGAAGGTTTGTGCTAGGTCCTGTTCTCAGTCGTTGTCATCTAATAACTTTTTTCAAAAAAGTAACCGCGACATAATAATAGTAATAGTAATATAATACAAGCACATGAAAATAATAAACACAAGAACATTGTCATGACATGGTAAGAAAGACTACATATTTATTGCAAAAACTTTACCTTTAAAAATCGTCCAAATTGTTCTCTTGTGCCTTATTTTCACTTGCTTATACGTCAATTGACGTCGAGGCTAAGTTTCTGGACTAATTCATGCTTCCAGCACTAGCAACTTCTGCCTCCTAAGAAAATGGTCTGTAAAAGAATTATATCAATATAAGGGTTATGTCAGTTGAAGCTCTTTTTATTCGAGAACGCTAGGCGCTGGGAGCTTTAAGAAGACTATTCTGTATAAATAGCCTTGCTAAAGTATATCTACTAAGTTTTATCGCCATCCACTGCACATTGATGGTGCTATTGACGTCGGCACTTACACGATGGCGGACAACATTGTAATGATGGTTACATTGTTGAAACACAAGGCCAACCTAGGTTGTGCCAATCACAAGAACAAGGTATTGGCTGAATGCAAGCACAATCAATTAGTTAAATGAAAAATAAACAGTTAGCATTCCACCTCTATGTACTGTTGCTGTTTCGCGACTACTGTTCAGATTAACCTTCGTTCTCTAATTGCCATTTTGTCCAAGAAGTGGGCATACCAGGAACAATGACAAAACTAAGCCATAAGGTTACCATAAAACGCATATGAACGAACGCGATTTTTCTGTCGGTATATTATTTATTAATTAGAAAGCCTTATTAAGCAATGTACACGCATATAATAAGCTTTATGTTAACGTTGGTTATATCCGACGGGACAAATACGGGGCCAAAAGTGGCCAGCATATCCCGTATTTAAAACATCACAGGAGTATAACAATTCGTCTATGAAAATTCGATTGAAGTAACTTGGCGATTGTTGTTTTCGGGCTGGCTTGATAAGCAAACCACGCCTGCATATGCGAAAGTAAAAAATTCTTCATCCTTAGGATAACCACGTTTCCTATAAAAGAGTTGCCTTTTGTTGATGATCATACCCATTAGGGCAGCCTGCATACACGAAATGCTTCTGCGTATTCCATCATTGCGCGTAACCGACGATCAGTCTATAAATAACGACGCTGTCCGAAGCGGAAAACATTTATTGAAGCCTTTTACGTTATTTTATACTCTTGCAACTAGTTAAACGCAAATGCCTACAATAACAGTACCAATAAAAACCCAACACTAGGGCCATTTTAAGAGCGCTGAAAGTCTTGCATTGAATGCCGATCTATACATTTTGAGGCTTTCAAAAGATTACAAAGTAAGCGTTTTATGGTGCGTGTCAGGCAGCAAATAATAGACGAATTTTGCCACCTCGCATTGAGAAAATTTATCCTGATACCGCATATTTACAGCACCAGCCAGCCCAAAATAGCAACATATCATTGTTGTTACCTACTTATTAAATCGATCTGCAGGTATTAGAATAATAGAAGAGCACCTGTAAATACCATCGTTCTTAAACTACCGGGTTATGTGTTTTTGTGTTTATTGCTTAGAACATGTAGCTTTTCAGGGCTGGTGGTCAATCACCTATCATCTATTATATCTATTTTTCATTCGTATACTTTTTATTTTTCCTGCCAATTCCAATATTGACAATATTTGCCTATTCTAGTCTGCCATGGCTCAAAAATGTAGCCTTTACACAACACGAATTCACCCGGAGGCCATGAATGTAATTGATAGGCCGCAAGAATTTCAATTTTAGCAATCTCATAGAAACGATTCTCGAACATTCTTTAACACTGGCCGTCATAATTATTACATAATACGTCAGGAAAAAACTAACCTCTTATGTTTAAAAAAATTGATCACGTTCCATCTAGCTTTTATCATATTGTCCTTTGAATCATCCGAAAGCTTAGAATTATATGGCTATCTTTGGTCAACTGCTTCCCCTCAAGGTTATTACCTGTTACTTGCTAGAGATAATACTAACCGAATCATGTGCCCATTACGGCAATGGGCGCTTTTGCTCGAAGGTTCGTTTCCAATTGGTAGCCTGTTCTACAGCTAGTTGTTGGTCATAACCTTGAACGTCCGTCTCGGTTACTGCGATGTAGATAACTGTTACGGCGGTACATGGAACTCGACTCGTGGTACGTCCAATAAAGTATGAAGGGTACCTTTCATCTAGGTTTTTCTCCCTGCCAAGTCCGTTCTTATATACATACAAATCTTAATGAGACCCACTCAAAATTTATAGGGTGTTTTTTAAATGGATTCAGCATCCAACGTTTCTACTTAATTATTTTAGACGAGAGTCGCTTTCAAGTACGCATATAATTTAGCAATGGAAAAGTTCGGTATGAAAGCCAAGCTTCTACCTTGTAAAACCATATTGTATCACCGTTGTATCAAAGAGCCTTGCATATGCATTCTTTTATTCTGATAATTTATAAATGTGCTAGTTAAATAGACACCTGCGTACGAAACGCCTCTTGTCAATTAACATTTTTATGAATTGGCTCTTGTAGCGTCGTTGAATTATTGGGCAGAATTTTCAATAAACAATTGATAGTGTCGGATTAGCCATATGTTTTTTGTGCTGTGTGATTGGAGGCACAAGACCTTTGGATCGTATTACTCCTGCATGTGAATTTCAATCTAATTGAACCATTGATTAATTTCGTTAGGTTGACTTGGGACGGAATAAGCTCATGGGCAAATATTATGCCACAATTTCGCCCAAAATCTCAGTAATGTTAATATCAGCTATACCACACAGGCTAACGCGTAGCCCCATTTGGTTCACTTTGTACCGGTCAACCTGATTACTTGACCACATAGTTCGGTTTCAATGTTCCGACAATCTCAGACTGCATTATGATGCGTGCTTTACCTATGCGGCTTCCTTTACGACTGCCTATAACTCACATTTTCTCTACAAGGAAGTCTAGGCTTGCCTAGAGTATTTCGCTAGACTATTGGAAAATCATATTGCCGAAATCTGACTCTCAGTTTTGGACATGTTTGTTTGAAAACACGGATATTTAGTTCACGGTTTATTGTTGATTTTGGGGCTATCATTTTGAAAGTAAGTTTCCGTAAGGTTACCCACCAAATGGTGCATAAATCCTTTGCTATGACAATAATATTGGCAATCGCCATATATAATTGTTTCATAACGTTTAAAGAGTTTTCATGTGGGTTTCATGGGAAACTCTGAGGACAAGCAACTGGTAATAGCCCTACGAGATCAAACTGTAGAGTGGCTATTAGATCAGCCATGCTGTGCTGCAATTACTATAGACTTCTTTGCGTCCTACGTAAGTGCCATACGTTTTTCTAAGACAGTCAGTCTTCGTTGAAATAGCGTATATCGTAACTAACCGTTCCTTTTGTGTGCTTGGCTTCTCGGCCCAGCGTTTACCCCTTTCTCTAAACTGAGTACACAAAGCCGAGCTTCGTCGGTTTGGCAATCCGCTAGTAAAGGGCTGCAGCCTGAATCTGTATGTAGTCAGGCAAACACTCGGCAATAGTCGCCATAAACATTTTTTACGCCTGAGCTCAAAGTGGCCCCTTAGGAGTCACCGACAAGGTAAAAATGTGGGAACTGCCGTGACGAGATATAGACGACAACAATAAATATCCGCTATTCAGCATTTTCACATAAAGGCGTAGTAGACGGTTAATTTAGTTAGTTCAGGCCCAATCGGCTTGCTCGACTGAGTTTATAGATAGTCATCCGCCCAAGGTACCTCCACATATATGTATGTGGAGGGCAGGTCACGGTGCCAGTCATTCGAGCAAATGAAACCGGCCGTTATCGGCGAACCAATCACCGCATATGTGCGATTTTTTTCGTATTTCCCTTGTCAGTAATCGGCACGAATGTACATATTTTCTAGTCCCATGTACTATGAGACATCGATTTTCTTATTTGACGATACAGACATCAGACAATTTACAAAAATATAAGATAGAAACGGATATATTACGAAAAGTGACTACCGACTGTTTCATCGAGTGTTTGTCTATTTAATGGCCTATTTGGTTGCTGCCGTAGTCCCAATCATTCATACAATTTTTCACAACCTTCATCAACGCCAGACACTGCCCAAATTGGACTTGGAACAGGCCAGCGAATGACGCGCATAATTCGCTAGGTATTCACTTATTAGCATATTGACGTATAACTTAATAACATATGTGATATTGAGTGATATCGATTAAAACCTACGTGCACCAAACGGCCATTTTTCCGTAGTCAAGACCGTAGCAACACCCCGCCTCGTTGAGCACATTCACTGTGTACACAATGAACTGTGGATTGTAGTGAAATATTGTCTGTTTGTGTATTTTGGCAAAAACTTGTATTCTGAAGAGGAATGCATATTTGCATAAACCTAGGAATACAATGTTTGCTTGATTTTCCCAAGTACATATGCTACGTAAGGGTCGAAGGTATCGTCATCCGCTTTTCTTTTTATGAGCGGCACCAATGCCTCTTCATCACGCTGTGTATCATGAGCCCACGGTGGCTACCTAACAATGAGTGCAATAACTCGTTTCCACGAAAATAGAATTCTGAGATTTTTGCGCGGAGTAAACGGTGGTGGATTGGTAGAAACTCGAATGGAACAAAGTGTCCTCGAACGGATAAGTAGTTCCCGGCCACCACTCCACAAACCGGACCACCCTTACATTCCATAACGTTAGCATAATACGGCAATAGTGGCAGCTGGGCTCGGGGCGTTGGATCGATGACTTCAAATTAAGCTTAGCTGGATCACATATTGATGTTCGTATAATATTTCGCAGTGATGAGCTTAGTACGAAAGGAGCTGCGAAACAGGGGATAGCAGTGCTGAGAAGAGAACCGACGTAAGGCAACCGTCTTTTGCCCGACCTGCTCCTGAACTTAATTGGCTTCTCAAATGACCATGGCCGATAGCTCTCTCCCGTCTGGAAACATTTCCTCTGTCCACCGACCCCGCTTATACATGTAAGAAATGCTTCCAAATGCTCTTTTCAATGGAGGCCGGTAAGGCCTCGAGGCCATGGGCTTAATTTCACACAACTTCCCTTTAACTCGACCCAAAGCGAGCTCCTCCACTTCCAGCGCTCAATGCACGTAACTACCCGACCCGCTTCTTGTGATTAAGTTGAAGCTGTTGCTAGTCTTCAATCATCTTTCCATCCGGCTGTCCAGTACAGCTGTCTAGCCATGACCGCGGTAGTTCCTGCGGACCTTCGGTAATCCAAAGGATGGAAAAGCGCGGGAAAATGTGAGAAAAATCAACTTGAAAAGATATTGTGTGCTCATAAGAAATCATTATTTGCTGTACCATCTGATGTCCATCCCATGCGATAAGAAGGCTGGCTCACGATTAGAGTTTCATGTAACGTCTCCGATGGTAGCAGCGAAAAGCGAATATTAAATGGTAAACGCCACTATGCCTTTTCATATGCATCTGGCTAGCTTAATAGTTTTTTTCTAGTTTTCGGAAGTGAGGTAGCCATGTTAGAGTAGGGCTTAGGTACTTAGAATATTACTTATTCTCTAGTTAGAACTCAAGAAGGATGATCTTCAATGCTTAATAACGCCTGATATTAAAAATTAACGCTTTCACATTCGACTTTTATTTTGCGCTGCTGTGGAAGAATCATGTGTCTAAATCAAATACGTATCAATAATCAGCCGACAATGGTAACAGTATTGATATGAAATATTTGAAGACAGTGATTCGAGGAAATTGCGCAAAGGTCTGGCAGCAAGCCGAGAGCCGTCTCTACAAGTCATGAATCGTTTGTCAGTTGTCTTACGCAGACGCTTAGCCAAGGGTCGGGAAGAGATGGATGGCGGGGGAAAATTTACGCTTGGCGTCATTCACTCTGGCGGATCTGAAGCGCCGACATCTTCGCATACATTGTCTTGTGATAGACAATGTATATGGCTCCACGTACGAACGTGAAAAAGATACAACCGATGAGTGCAGCAGACACGAACGATTTGAAAAACCGCCTATGTTGGTCGACATGCGATATGCCGGTAACGAGAGTGCTAAAGGGGCGAGGGCTTTCATCCATGTGGGCCATTGGACGGTTTTCGGAAGAGCCCGGACATAGTCATTGAGAGAGACTGGCAGATGTCAAAGAGAAGACGTCCAAGTAGGAACTGCAAATCCACCGACGTTCGGCAAGGGCACGTTTACTAGTATACTGCACCCTGGTCATAGTACGAATATTCTCCTTCTCTTTACAGATACAAACATCACCAGCAGGAAAAACACAGTCGTTAAGAGCTACATGCGAGGGTAGCAACGAACGTAATCCAGGCGTCAATCACTTTGCGATGAAGCGTCTAACAATTGTATCAATCCTTCAAAATTAAAAAATTCCACACAGTTTCCTTTCGCTCAAACGCTCTTTTTGTTCGAAATTCTTTGCAATTTGTTACTCATATTGATGCCATTTCACCGCTTATGCACTGATTTGTCTTTTCTATTCAATTCAACGATGGTGAAATTTTAATACTTGAACGGCGGGAACGAACGTTTAACGCGTTTTGATGAAGTCGAAGCCTTTCCTAGGTAGTATTACATATTTAAGCCAATTTTCTCGCATGTCCATATAACAATTGTTTGTAGAGCTGAATGAAACCGTTTCAAGATATTTATTATCAAGTAGATTAAACTAGCTTACAGCTTCTGTAGCTGAACCTTTGCGCGATCTTTAACTGTTTAGAACACAACCTTCTTTATGGGAAATTCAGAGTTTCTGCCCTTTCTACCGCGCAAATAGGTATTCTTACAACGTCTTTTTTGTCAAAGTTGTGCATACTAATTAGTAGCAAAACTCACGAGCTGATGAGAATGCGAGATACTATAGGCAGACTTTTCTTCTATTGTCAATCAGCCCTTTTAAAAAACGCAAAAAAGTGCCGCTTTTCCGCATCGATTCTGTATCCTTACCAGAGAAAAAAAGCTAAACTAAGATAAAATTCTCTGCTTGTGTTTGTACTTGTATCCAAAGTACATCTGTATTTTACTAAAAATGTTAAAAACGACCAATTAATTTACATTAACCATGTCTATAGCACAATCGCCTGTCGACTACAATCCGTTCAAATTGTAGATATAACGCGAGACCAAACCGGGACACATTAAAGAAACTGCCCACTTTTTTAGGGAAAAAAATTAAAGTAGTTCAAGCAACGAGCCTTCACCATGCTCGCTCAAATATTTATCTACTTAGCATTTGCCCAGAATGTCCGCGGTTGCGGCATACTGGTATTGTGAAAACTAGCAAACAAATGCACACCTCCAGAGAACGGCATACCAAATTTATCAAATGGCTTCTCCAAGGCTGGCTTCTCTCTTCTAGCAGAAATAGCATCATAGACAAAAAAAGAAAGCAAGTGTTTTTTTAAAAGAAATGTACACTTTTCCTGTCGGTTCATGTTTTACATACCTTACAGGTAAACTTGGGTTCAAACGGAGGCGTAAAAGAGTTCACAAGCTTTTTTGTGTCTACCTGGTAAAACACTGTTAAGTCTTGCTCAGCACAAGCTGCGGGGGTACGTCGAGCTGGAGTTCTATCTGGTCTTGCTAATGTGATGGTTCTCGTTGTATCTTAACCAAATAACTATACATTGCAGTACTAACCCGAGAGGTCAGTTCATGCTGGTATCAAACGTAGCTTTTTGGAGCTAAAAAGTGATGAGCACTAGACCTTTTCACACAAGTTTTGAAGTACACACCCATACCTTTTATCCTCGTGTATCTTTATCTGCACAAAAATTTTTTGTCCCTCTCTTGATACATCTCTACATATGTGTGTGTGCATTTGTGCTCTTGCGAGCGCCTGTTAGCGTGGTCGGCCCCTTGATGGTGGTCGTTTCGATTTTTAATACAAGGAGATAGCAAGAGACGGGCAGAGAGCGGGAATGAGCTAGTTGAAGAAAGGTTGATAGAAGGAGAACGATGGTGAGGACTTGTTGAGGGAACAGCATCTCGGAGCTTTAGCACAAGCAACTTTGTGGAAACTGCGGCGCAGCAACCCCACCGTAATCATCCATATTAGTATGACAACCGCTTCTGACACTTGACCGCATTCGTCTCCATTTGGAGCTACGCGCTCACGACTGGGCATTTGCATCTTTCTGCACTAACATCGCTACAGATGAGCAGCCTTGGCCGAATGGTGTGACCGTTTTTGGCAGGAGATGGCGCATCTGCGATGGCCGCCGCTACCTTTCCGAGCGTTGACGCGTAGCTGCGGAAGTTATGCAACGCAATTTAATATCCAGTGTTGGACTTACATTACATTTGGCGCGTATTTTTGCACAGAAGACGCTAATTCATAAAGTAATTAGCAGCTGTACTCGACACAAAAAGTGCGTAGAGGGTAGCCATTACTTACTACGTACGGGCTTAACGCAAGGGTACATTTTACAAAGCCCCTTTTTGTCTTTATGCTGTTTAGCAACCCCTAGCGAGTAAAAGAGTATTAACAACCCGATAGCTTTTTCAAATATCGCGGTCCCCAAGTTAAACACGAAAGCAACGACTCCACAAGTAAGCCTTTGCTTCGAGGATCAGGCGCAAATTATATTTTGCATCCCACTGCACACTTAGCGAAAAAAGTAAACCGCAAGGCCTTGATTATAGTAAAAATTCCATATGGTAAGTGAAATGTATTATAGCTAGCCTTGCTTTAATGACATTTTATGCTTTTTAAAGTCTAGAAAAGAACTCTACGGAGCGGGGGAACGATAACTGCTTTTGAGCTGTGTGTTTAAATAATTTATTTTCATGGGGGATTATTCGCGAATCGAGAAATAGTGCATTCAAAGAGTATTTGGTGTAAATGTATATATAATCAGCCAGTATAAATTACTGCCTACGTGTTTTCTTAAAGAATGCATATGTATCAGAATGCCACCTCGTTATTACGTTGTCTTCCCTTATGTTTATGTGTAAATATATATATATATATATATATATATATAT
>MNPL01018355.1:907-11998 GCA_002081605.1 Tropilaelaps mercedesae
CAATTAGTTCGTAAAAGAATCGACGTGTACACGGAGCGTCCGCACGCGGGTGTCGTAGCAGACGGTCACTATCGTTGAGTAGCTGGAAGTAAAAGCGGTTTTCGCGTGGTTTCATTCGTATGCTTCCGCGCAATTGCATGATGTTGCAAATGCTTCGCTTTTTTAACACTTTCTCGTTGATCTGAATATTTCAGGCGTTCTGGTGGCGCTTAGCGGGCAGAGCGCGTGTGCCGCTTCGTCCGCCGCTTTGGGACTAATGGAATATCTCCCCGCTGTATCACGTTCGACTTCTCTTGGGCACTCCCTTCATAACTATTCGATATGTGGGAATTACTCACAGTTTCATCTAGAAGGCTATGTAAGTTCAACTGTGCGAACTTGGTGGCTTTTTATGGAGGTGCTTTCCCTTACTTTTAGTTGTAAGATATGATTATCGGCAGACGATATAGCAGCTCTACAGGACGCAATCTGCTCACCCCATACCGTGGGTGCAAAATCAATCGATTCGCTGAAACGTGAACACTATTTTCCAACAACGTGTTACTTTTAAATATTAATCGTATGTCTCAATGACGATACATATTTTTCTATACCTTGTTATATATATGTATATATATTTAGTGCTTATTGTTACTTACAGATTGTTAGTCCGGATACAGGATTGGATGAACATGAAGATGTAAATTGCACATTAGAGATCAAAGGGGATCCTTCGGAAGTGATTACAATACATTTTGAAGACTTCGCCATCGGTAAATCATATAATTACCTATCCACCTAAGGGGAGACGGAACACTTAAATAGAAAGATTATTAACACAAATTCTGCTGCCAAAGTAATATTCCAAATCAATTTCCCAACAATTGTCAAGGCGAGTCGGCGACACTGTCAAACAGTGTCCGCCAGACGAGTTCGTTTAAGAAAAGGATTGCGCAACCTTTCTTGAACCTATGGGAAAAAATATATAAATATATATATATATATATTTATATATCTCCGGATTAGTACTAACCGCCAACTATATCCATTATTTACAGTACTTAAATATGGCCCTTTTGTCTATTATTTTTTCCCGTTGTCGTTACAGAAGGACCAGAGATCGAGGAAGGCCCGCCACGGTTGACCGTCTGTGGCAGCCTTTGGGAGCCGGGTTCGGTACCTCCTTGCTGCTTAGGAGCGATGCTCAAGATCGCCGAACTAGGCCCTCCTAAGGGTCGCTTGCATGACGCGCTCCGCGGCCGTCCGGCGAGTCTCACCGGCGACAAAGTTCAGCAGAATTTCTACTGTGGCCGGGGCCCACACGCGCCCCAGCCATTCCTCTCGACGGGTAACGGAGCATCGGTGCAGTTCGTGAGCGCCGGCGCGCTCGCCCCACGGGGGCGGAACGCCACTCGGTCGTTTCGGCTGCGCTATCTCGTTTCGAAGGTTGGCGGCACGTGCACGGACCGCGAGTTCCAGTGCGCGAGCGATAGGAAATGCATTCCCGAGAGCTGGAGGTGTAATCGACTCCGCGAGTGCGAAGATGGGTCGGACGAGAGAGGGTGCGAATCACCTCTAGAGCCACACGGTGGAACCCGTGGCCACGGTCAGCGAACGCCTCAGACACCGGGTTCGGGCGGGACACGACCCCGCGGAGAAATATTCACCAATCCATATCCCGTTCTCGGGATGGGTCTTGGCAATTTTGTTTCGGAGGAGTACAGGACAAGTAAGAGGACAGGCATTTTGTGTAGCGCTTAGTCAATCGCTAACGTGAATGCTCAAAATGATGGACTGGTTAGCAGTTCGTTTCTCGTTTGTTCGTCCCTGTATGAGTAGAACGGCAAAGGGGTTCCTCAGATTTATTAGGAAATACACGACAGACAGAACACTCCAAATGGCCAGGACTTCTTATTGTGAAGATACCTAGCTACGTTAACGTGACTCACCTATATCAGAGCAGTTTACCAAAAGAGAAATGTGGCCACCGGGTTAACCAGTGCGTTTCCGAACCTTCGCTTGTTTGCAGAGCACGCGTGCTCAGATCGTGAGCACATCCCGTGTGGATTGCACTCGAAAGAGTGCTTCTCGCTGCAGCAGCATTGCAACGGAGTCCCCGATTGTCCAAACGGCTTCGACGAGGCCCGGTGCCCCCACGACACGCCGCATAAGATTACACCATCTGTAGTGTACACCCTTTGCAAACACTTTAAGGGAAACGCCACAAGGTGCTCTGCCAATAGCCTTTACTGCTATATAAGAGACGGACGCTGCAACGGGTGAGTGCCAATACACTAGACTAGTATCTATCGATCATTTTACGGATGTCATTATACCATCTTTTGAATTTCAATAATTAATGTTTCCGCGAAACACGTCGTCAAAGCGCTTTCTGATTGGCAGTATTTTCTCGGTACTTTTTCCCTGTTGTTTTTCCTCCTCGACATCCATAGAGTAATGGACTGTCCCCGGGGTGAGGACGAGAGAGGTTGCGACCCTCGTTGTCCTGAGATGATTCACTGTAGGAGCGACGATCCGTGCGGCTTCCTCGAGGAGCAGCGCTGCAACGGACGCGACGAGTGTCGCGACGGCTTCGACGAGACGAACTGTCAGCCGACGTCCTGCGGGCCGCGGCACGGCAGCTTTCTCTGCAGCGACGGCCGTTGCATCTCCGAGAAACGGCGCTGCGATCACGCCGTCGATTGTGCGGGTGCTGAGGACGAGTTGTACTGCATCAAGAACTCGGTCATCACGGCGGCCATCATGGGCTCGCTCGTTTGCGGCATCCTCATCGTGATCGCCATTTCCTGTACCTGCCGTCTGTACGCGCTTCGGCTGGTATCGTACCAGCGGCAGCAGAACTGCGCCCCCACTGCTGGGTCTGGCGCAGCCGGCGGTGGCCACCACGACGAGCGGTTCCGCCGGCGTAGTTCGATCTCTGACTCGGATCTATTGCGGTTCGACGCCCTGCAGGACCTCTATTGCTACTACGGCTTCCGCGACCCGCCGCCCCCCTACAGCGTGGCCGTGGCCGGCGACCCACCCACGTTGCCGCCCCCACCGCTTGGCGCGTCGGGCCGGCGGCGGCGATCGAGGACGCACCACTCACGCGTCTACGGCCGACGCAGTTCGAGTAATCCAGCCGCCGGCGGGCCCGAGTGCGGCGTCCAGGGGGGTGGCGATTCGGGGACGCCGCCTCCGCCACTAGCTGAACCACCCCCACCTCCGCCGGACTCGCCGAAGCAGGGAACCTCGTCAGAGCACGACTATCAGTCCCAACAGCGTCAACGTCCCGAACAATTCGCTTCGACGGGTGGCAGCGGCGGCCATAGTGCGTCGAGCGGATGTGCGGGCGGTGCTCCGTGCGGTGGAGATGCGAGGAGAGAGAGTTTGCACGAGCTACCGAGTCGGCAGTACTCACTCACGAGAGAAGCAGATAAGTCGCTGGAAACGAGAACAACCGTTTGTGATGAGCATGCCCGTGAATCGCATCAGAGGTAGGGTTCATCTACACGAACGGGTTTTGGTGGTTTTCACTGGTTTGGGCAAGGAAATTTATGATGTAGACTGACATTCACGCATCAACGTGGCGAGATGCTTAGTACTCACGCTGTGGAAGCATTTCAATCACAGACAGGAATTCGAGAGAGAGCAGATAATCGTTAGATATGCTGACGACGCTACATTCAGATGTCTGGGTTCTATGCCTACTTCTAATTTGTGCAACGGAAGCAAAAGTCTGTGTATACGTCAAACATTGTTCAATAGCAACCCCTTTGAATTGTTCACTGGTTGCCGTAAAACTAACTGTGCACTGTCGTTATTGCTGCCACCCGCCGCTCACAGAGACGCCAGAGAGCACCTAAACTCTGCAGTCGACAACGGAAGTTCTCTTGACTCGGGTGGATCCGGAGGCGCGTCAACAACCGAAATTGAGTTCTCCATTCTTCCGCCACGGACCTCTTCGGAGCGACAATCGCAATCCATAATCGCTGTTGGCGTTGAAATAACATCACCCACCACGGACGACCAGCCACTTATCGCGGGGTAGATTAATACGACGACGCGGAAGAGACACAAATGAGCAAGAAGTCGGCGAAATGGTTCTGTGATGACTTCTACGAAGACGTACACGACATATGCGATCATTGTGATCAGACGGATTGCCTGACAGCTGGTGGCTAACGTCACCTATGGAAATCCTCTAAAAACAGCCACGCCCGACTTCTGGACAGGGACCTGCTTTCTTGGAGCAGAGCCATCCTCTTTTCGGAATGTTGTTTGCATTCCGGGAAACATAGAAGGCTCCTCTCCGAAACGGGATAAGTTTTGCATTTTTGTTATTATGTTGGGCGGTGTCTTCACCGGGACGCCCTTGTCGGATAACGATGGGAACGCATCTTCTTGCCTGAACACCATCTGCCCTCATCAAGCTAGTCGGTGGTGCTACCCATATATGTGCTTATAGCGCGCTCCCCGCTTCACGTGAATGGCTGGAAATGCTGAGAACGCAGGCGTCTCGGCTCGCTGTGGAAGCACATCCAGAGCTTTATTAATCTTCCGCCACCATCTAGATCCCTTACCACAGCCAGTGAGACGAAAGCCTTCGTCAGCAGACCAACAAGGACGATCTGGCCACAGGCGTACGCGTACGCACGCGGCGAGGTTCGTACGGGCGTACTCTGCTGGGAAGAAATTTCCGAGGGAAAACACGTCTCAGCGACCGTTTTCGGGCTTGGTGGCGCAAACGCCGACACGTGAACAAAAACCTTTTACAAATTTGTACAACAACCTATGGGAGAATGACGGGATCTCCGCGCTGATGGCAATATCCGATTGGGTCGAGTGCGGTGGAGATTCTGGCGCTAGGATGGACGATGGCCGGGGTAGAAATATGAGTAGATGTGAGACGCACACAAGTCTCTTCTAGTCTATTACCGACGAGTTACAACGGATGAGGTTCGTCCTTTGTATAGCTCCTGACCGAAGCATGTCAGCCGCATTGGCATAACTGCCCGTGATTCTCATGGATTCTGCCTTTGTTCCGTGCGAAGCATCTTTGAGGAGACTCAACGATGTCAGCATCAATTCTGTGGACCCATATCTCTAACACACACACACTCACACACACACTCTCACACACACTCACACACACACTCACACACACACTCACACACACTCACACACACTCACACACACACACACTCACACACACTCACACACACACACACTCACACACACTCACACACACTCACACACACACACACACACACACCCACACATATGACCGCACATACCACAATATTTGCCGAAATTACGCGAAAATAAATATTTCTTCCGAATAAAATACTTAGAGTAAAGGATTCGTAAAACAAAAGGAACAACAAGGAGAAACTGAATTCTACATGCTCGTACACAAATCAGCAGTAGCAGCAGTGATAACGCCAACGCGAAACATCCTCGAATAACCTCGACGTAATCATGTTATAGGCGTTTGTTCACAGATAGTAGCGGACAAAGGCGCCTTCTAAAACCAGGTTGCAGTTGGTCTATTTAGAAGTTTCTAATGATTAATTAGTCAACACAGCTAGGTTGGCGATGCATGATGTGATAACATGCCATGACGAACCATGCGTCTAACTAGGAACGTATTACGCGTGCCCCATATTAGAGGTTAAAACGATTTTTTCTTTTTTCCTTTGTCCAACCGTACCAGTACATAGAGCACGACTGCCGGAGGCGTATTGTACATTGTACGTTTCTATGCGACCAAAAACCGCTTCTTGGACATTTGTGAACCTACAGAGTAAACAGTAACAACAGACAAATAATAGCTGAAAAAGGAGCTAGTATGGAGTAGGAATGTAAGAAATAATCCCTTTTTGACACAGTGAAATGCAATGAAGAACAACACCCGTACACGAAATGGCAAACCGTAAAATCACGATGTTCAGTTATCATGTATGAATTGTATCATAATAAGGACTAGCAATGCCGGCGGGCGTTTGTCGTGCCGGTGACACTCTGATAGTCATTGTATAGTCAGTTGAATTTTAATTCCTTTAAAGCACATTATGTTTATTACAATTTTTTCCATTTATTTTATTTTTGCTATGATCACTGTTACAATTATTTTATTGTCAATATAGTTTAGCAGCTCTTGTGTAATTTCAGATGATGAGACTTTATCTTCTCTTTGCCCTTTAGCTTCGGACGGATACGTTACGTCTTTGCTATCCGTTCATGTTCGAAAAGAAGCAAAAGGCGAATTTAAATTATGCCGATAAATGGAATGTTTTGTTATTTGCTACTTGCTGTTCGTTTTCGATATATTATTGTTGGACGACTCGATGCGAAACTTTCATTTTACACGTCGAATGAGATGCATTCAACAATGCATGTGTAGAGCGAATATTTCATATTGATTAGTATTCAATATTTATTACGAAATCACTATATGTTAGCATCTGACTAACAAAACCATTGCTGCTTGTATATATATATATATATATATATACAGTACATATATACTTCTACATATATGTAGTATGTTGACTCTAGGCTTTCCGGGAAATGCGTGAGTATTCTATATCTACGTAAGTCTCTCTAATACATACCTCGATAACGCTGTATATAGAGTACAACTACATTGGTTAACTGAGATTGTTGGCTCATTTATTTTGCTTTTTGTGTGCTCTTGAATTTTAGTCTGTTTCGCAATTCAAGAGTACATCGACGATAGAGCATTTCAGTGTTTTTGTTTCATAAGGTTGCCTTCGCCTTGCCTTATAGTCTATTCTGAAATTATTTATTTTCGTGGTTACCATTATTTTGTGGGATAGGTTACTCCAACATAGCCTATTCGACAAAGCAGTCGAATTGTTATGCGGAGATGATACTTCACAAACTGAGAGCCGTAATATTGTAGAATAGATCGAAGACGGTTCGTTTTTTTGTGTGCATATTCAGTTAATCGATAGTAATTATCAAGATTTAGCTCATATTAGTTCGGTAGTGGATGGTTTTAAGCGCTTAGTCCGGTGAGAATTTCGTGCAAGCGTTCAATTTGTGTTCCAGAGTCTAATTTAAGTTTGTTTATAACGATGCGTGGTGTTTATTACATAATTAAATGATATTATTAGAGCATATATATCCACTAATTAACCGCTTAGACCACCCTGTGTACATAGAATCTGTATATGGCGCTGAAAAGGATGAAACGCTATACCGAGACATATAAAAAAATATACATTATGTGAACGAACTCAGATAAAGTGATCATTATGTAACCGTAATGTGTTTTTCATTTATTGGCGTAAATTACACAATTGTTTTATCGCAAACTGCTGTGTGTGTGTGTGTGTGTGTGTGAGTGAATAAGAAGGAATTGTTTTTGAACAGTCATAAGCGTGGCACACGGTGAATAGAGAAAATCTCGTCTGAAGTGCTCAGCTAAGTGTTGTGTACAATTATATTAGAAAAAATACGGCTACACTATAAACGTAGGGTGCGCTACTCTCAGATTTAGACAAGAAAATATGGCATAAAATAAGTATGTGGAGAAAATTAAATAATTCAAATAGAAAACAAAACAACGAGTATCTTGAAATTGGCCCCAGAGATTCCAGCTCAAAATGAACTAATAGAATGTGCCGGATATCTCGACTGATAAGTCGATCTAGAAACTCGATGAGAACTAAGTTAATTTAGGACCTAGCGATTTCTTGGAGAGCCATCGTTCTTAAGACGTACACCTTTGCTTTTCGTAAAGGTTCACCTTCCAAAAATTGTTTCCAGCATATGTTAACATGCATCGATGTTGAACCGTCATTCGTGCGACAAACTTTGGACATAACTGAACTGCAGGTTATTATTATTACGTCTGTTATTACAATCATGTGAAAACATACATTACGAACACAAGGGGACGCATTAATACGCCCATCAGTCGTAGATTGTTGGATTGTTGGAGTTTGACCCTATCACTCGGAGATTTTCAAACTTTACAGGACTATCAGCCAACATTTACGCTTAGTTCTAACCCCCTCCGTATTACTTCATCAGAGGGAGCCTGTAAGGAGCTGGTAGTGTCCTTATATTGCTATTCGGTTCTTATGTGTTCCGTTAGTGTACATTGGACCCTGAATATTTATTTGCCCTACATGTTCCGCATGTTTCCTTCCCTTCATCTGCATTAATTGGCCTGCTATTGGAGCTCCATATCGAGAAAAATGCTGATCTACCACGCATCTCTCCTATGACTGCACGTAGGCCTAGGACGAGAAGAGGACTTTCTTCATTAGATAAATCATTTGATAATCGTTAAATATGTAAATTATCGAAGAGCAGACCCCCAAGTCGTTTACAGCATCACTCATTTTCCTTGTCTGGGATGCCCAGACGGTAACTCCCGCTGGGCGTACGCACAGTAATGTCTTCTTTATGATCCCTTTACGCAGATGTACCGCCCGTTAAAAGTAATTTGAACCGATGTAATTTCGGACGTTTCAGAGGTGATCTACCAGGCAACGCGTACACACAACGTCTGTCTAATCCAATCGTTAGCTGGTCTATAAGCGAACGTTGGAGAATGTACATACACCATTGCCTATATGGACGCAGACCGCTTCTGCGATAGCAATCGCATGCGAATCGCTTTGCTATCTTCTTTCTGTCACAGTCTCTGGCGGCGGGCGACGATCGATGTCTTCGCCGCCCCGTTTCGTTAGGTGACGCGTTCCCTCCCAAGCAAGTCGTTTGTCAAAGGTGTTCGAAGGTTTATGCCTCAAGTGACCCGAGTGGCCGAACTAGCCTGATCAAAACAAGTTTGCACGCAGTCCGCCAGTCTCAGCCAGCTAACCGGCCCCAACAACAAACGGGTCATCAATTACACATTATCTCGTCATAACGATCGCATCTTCAGAATCGGCCACAACAACGACACAACGCCAACACTGGCAACAACAACAGCGGACGAAGCTCTCGTTCGGTGCCACTGCATTTTGCCAGCCGGATGCACGATCAGCCGTTCGGGAAGTTCGCGCGTAGGTTGGCTGTAGCGGATCAACGTCCGTCCCACAGTCACCACGACAAAGCGTGACGCTCCAGTGCTCTGGTCGGTGACTGACTGGCGAATTAAACAGGGCAATGGTCGAGATCGTGATTGGCGTCGTCCTCGCCTGGTACAACTTCGTGTTCGCGACGTCTACGTCCGATGTTCCAGGCGTCATTGGGTGATATCTGCCTTCTACTACGGCGTAGGATGCAGTGCGGTTATAGCGTACGTCAATATTGGCTGGCGCGTCGCGCACTCGCAGAAGGTACGCCCGGGTCGAAGTGCCGTCGTAGAAAAGCTCCCTGGAGACGGGCGTCTGGCGGAGCCGACGTGGGTTCGAGAAATGCGGAAGAACTCCAACGAACGCTGAAGAACGCGTTATCCCGACGAGCCATCAAGCGCGAGGTCAAATCGCACCCTCCACTGGGACCGAGAGCGAATCATCTCCACAGAGTCGTAAACGACTGATCATTTTGCGGAACGGCCGGTTCGTAGGTTTGGCGGGCCGGCCAGTCTTTCGATTGGGTGCACTGTGATTGCAGGAATAATACGAAGACGATTTGGAGATGTGCGCACTTGAAAGACAGAGAAACACAGAGAGAGAGAGAAGCCCAAAGAAATTGGGAGTCACCCAAAAGAACTAAACAGTGCCTTGAGTTTTATGAGTATGCAGGCAGATACGGTTTACTACTGGCACCTTTGTATTGTCGAGCATAGCTTGAAGAGCAGCGGACTGGAGGGCGGTGAGTGCGATCCTGGTTCTGGCGATCCGAACAGAGTCAATTCGTAAACTGACGAATTGCGCGACGAACTCAACAACAAAAGAGAGCCAGCGAGGTTTCTGCCAGCCGGACAAGATTAACATCACGATGAGAATAATGCTGCCGGGACACAAGTAACATTATTTATCGAGTAGCGTTATCGTAGTCGCGCTACGACAAGAATAGATGAGCGTTTCTAGTTGGGTGGCCGGGTACTGGCATGACTTCACCTCTTCACACTTCAGGCTGTCCTCTAGCTCGATGCTGGACGAAGTTTCTTTTTTCGAAGTAATTCTGCTGTCCTGTAGTCCTGCAGTTAGATTCGTAGGGCTTCTAGTTGTCATGTATGTACGTGTTCTTGTTCTAAGACGTGATTTCTTCGTCTTAGAAAATGCAGTCGACAGTCCGAGGACTTGTTACTGCAACGAAGGAATTACTGAAGACAACCTCAAATCTAGGCAATGCGTTGAAAATGTTGCGAACAGCTCCCTGCCGCCGTGTACGAACTCATTCCGTCACGTCTCACACGTATTTTATCCAGAATACGTGCGACCGGCCGACATGTTTCGATAAAAACAAGTGTTTCTGAAGCCTAATTTCCATGGCACTAGAACGAGAGTCTCCGCACTTTTTTTACCATGAATCTCGTCGACACCTTCGTTCGTCGTCGTCGTCGCGACTAACTCACTTAGCACACCTTCGACGTGTCCCCGAGTCGTTGTCAGAGCTATTCGATTTTTCCACGTTGAGAATGTTCTGATCGACGAAGTCGCTTCAAGCGGTTTTGCTACCAGCGATGTGCCCACCAAACAGATGACGAAGGCGGCTGAGAAAGGTCGTCGAAATTTCGTGCGAAGACAGTGTTCGAATACTGCGCACGCACGTCAACGTACGTTGATGATAGAACTTTACTATTACGCAGTGGAACTGGCTCAAGTCACCTTGATTCCACGGACTGTCCAAAGGGAGTAGCCAGCCAATCTGTTTTTTGGCCTTGTTTGCTGCCATTATCGAGTGCACGGCGATTTCGTGGCCGGCCGCACCGAGTTCTCAGCTTGCACGAATCGAAGCTCGCCGAATCGCTGCGGTCTTCGCTCTCACGGCTAAAATCGAGACGTAAAAGGGGAAATCCACTGTGTGTCCACAGTATGAGATTTAGATGTAGCTCGGACGACACACAATGAAATAAACACTTCGTTGACACACAGACTGACGACCGGCACGCGACGAAGTTGACTCTCCCGCCACTGCACGCCGCCGCAGTTCTCGTCGAAACGAATCTCTCGCGCGGGCTGA
>MNPL01018365.1:0-11361 GCA_002081605.1 Tropilaelaps mercedesae
TATATATATATATATATATATATATATATATATATGTTCGGTTCAACGCGACGCCATTTTATTTGTGCTGGTAAAGGTTCGTATTGAACGAAATAGTGTGCAACATCCAAAACAGTTTGGCTCATCGTCAATGCGTGCGCTGTTGCTACGGCTGCTTCTACCTACTGCCGCATGTCGTGATCGGTCGGTAGCCGTCTGATGGCCTGCCCCACGGTTTTTCCTGCCATTCTTGGCCACCCTCTCGCTCGTCCAGCCAGCTGAGGAAGTCTGTACGCATATCCACGCAACAATGTTCTGCTCTAAAATTGCACGTATGTAACTACGTCTTCTAGCCCTACAGTTAACGGTTCGGCCGATCTACCTGTTGCCTACGGTTCCTGATACTCTTGCTGCACATACCCGGTCTCTCCTTGACTGTTTGTAATGTTAGATACGCGATGGCATCAAAATAAAGATGAGGCGGTTCCATCCGATCATTTCATTTGGCAACTAGCCGGCCAATGTATTTGACGTATTATTACTCCACTGTACCGCAACACAACGGGCGGCTGCCGAAGTCACTTGATACGTCGACGCATGTTATGGACATAGCTGCGGTCCATTGCCATCGGCGTGGTTTACGATGGTGCCCATAGCTGTTTTTATCGAAGGGACTTCATTCGCATTTTCTTTTTGATCCTTAACGCGACTCGCTAAAGCAATGGCAACAACGCTAACAATATCAACAACAACGCGCAGTTTTCCTTTGTTTGCATTGTTACTGTTTGTTGATGGTTGTTTTCAAATAGACTTCGTAGCACTCATTGTGTAATAATGATATATAAGGGAGTGTATAGCACTATGCTAAAAATTTGTCGATCTTCCTCTTTTAACTAGAAGCGCAAGTCTAATGATCTGGCTATGCACAATGTAACTTTGACATCGACGCATTTGTTCAAGATGCCTTACTGGCCACAAAAAATTAATTCGTATAATTTAGAAGGTGTGTATAAATTCGAGCTTTATTCGGATTGAGCTCCCTTTGACCTTTTTCTCATATGATACTTTGACTGACCTCCCTTTGCGGTGATCCGATCATTTTGTTACGCCTTTCTGAAGGCCAACAGTTTTAAGGCAGTTGGTGAGCCTTTTGTTGGTTGGTCAAACTTTATCACTGTGTGAGTAAAGCTGTCTCATCTATGTTAACGCTCGAAGCTTTGTATTGCGTGCGGATGAGCGAGGCGTCTCTTATTCACATGCTGACCGCTTCCGCAAAGATCGGATTAGATTGTTGGCAAGGTGAAGCTCTGACTTGCCTTCTCTTGTAACAACTTCCGCCGTTGCTGCCACGGTTCGTCCGTGCCCCGAAACTAGAGTCGATTGGGTTGACGATTGGTGCGACAGCTGTGGACACTTGCAGCTTCTGACAGTCAAGTGTAGTTCATACAGCTTCCTTGATCACAGCGAGATTGCTGTCGGCTTTGTCATGCGATTAGAGGTGTGCACCATATCCCTGCCGGGGACAACTTATAGGTAAAACAGTAAATCGAATCATGCGGCGTTTCTCAATAATCTGGTAGATCTAATTTTGAAAGCTAATGTCAAGGGCGTAACATCTGACACCGGATTGAGTAAGTTTTTAAGTAACCAAAATTTAAAATTTTTCTCAACTTTTCTTGCCAGAAGTGTGCATTAGGGATAATGAAATAGAAATGAAAATTGAATGAATGAAAATTTAAAGGTGTTCACTTCATGGGCCAAGTAGAAACCTTACAAAAGAGAAGTGCAAAATAAATATATACATGAACTCTGTGCATTCTAAAGAAATAGAAAAGGATAAAAGTTAAATGCTTTCGTATGCTATAAATCCGCAGACTCCAAATCAATATCGTATTTTGGTTTTTAGAAAACATATTCTTTCATTATTCGTTTGCCATTATTTGTGCATATTGTACCCCGGGTGTAATATGCCACTCATCAATTTTTAATTATAAAATGACATCTAGGCTAAGGCATCTGAAAGTATTATGTATACAATAATTATACGTTGTGAGATTTTACTTATGTGCATACAAATCATTCCAATAAAAAGTTTACCGTGAACAAATACCTTCATGTCAGTTTCTGAACTTTCGAAAACTATTTTTCTGCATGTTGGACTGCGGAAGATATTGCATGTAATGGCAAGCGGCTACTCTTTTCAAAGGAACCACTTCAATCCTGGGCTGTCGGCGTAGAATATTATTTAGGTAATACGATTTAACCCGACAATTTGTGTGATAGCAAGGATGAGGCGGGACCCAGAGAATATCAGTCAAGACGAGAGAATCAAAGGCTTAAAAGACTTAACCGTATTTATTTTACCAAAAAATTATACTTCCAATGTCAATTTCAAAGTCAGTTTTACCGATTGCCATAGTGGTTCCGACGTAACAAAACAAAGTTAACGAGAACCAATAAAAAAACTGCGTTGGCCTGTCTATGTATAATGGAACACCCTTCACAGTTTTGACAGTGATTGCACATTTAGAGGATATGATATCACTGTAAGGGTGAGCACTGATGGAAACGGATTAGTGTTATATTAACTATACCACCAAATCAGTTGTCCTGATTGCAATCAGCTATTGCGTTTATGTCGGCCGATGGTATGATATTATTAAGACGCCCTGAAGTATTGCATGAAATTGGCCTGACGAACGGCTGTACATGTTTGGTCTCCATTTTTGTTGCTTATTTTTTTTAATTAGTACTCCCTGGCAGAATAACCTTAATTTTTTTAACATGTTAAAAGCATCGTATTTACTGCAAAAGAGGTTCCTGGAGCTTGACACACATGGTCTATAGAATCATACTTAGAGAGTGAGCAAGCGAGTGAATGAAGGATAAGTCACTAAGGGTTGTATTGTTGAAGGCTAAGAAATTTAATAAATAAATTAGTTCTTGGCAGAAGAGATTCTAAATCGTTTAATAAACTAACTCTAATCTAAAGTAACTAGGTGTTTGTCTTGAGAGTATAATGATTTTTTAGCTGAATCAACCAGCCAAGGTGTAAGTCAGTGACAATCTATCAAAATGCTAAAATAACTGATGGTTCTATCATTAATCCGGCGAAGCTTGCCTGATACTATTCATCTTAATATTTCTGTATGCATTAGCATGGTGGATCTCCTATGGCACATTGTTTTTCGCTCGACACCTCGTTCTCCTCTCCTTTTTTGTAGACTAGCAAGGCTTGCTCGAAAAATCCCTATAATAGCAGCTGCCGAGGATGTATAATTCACAATGACCTGCCTTCTGGAGGGGAAATGCGCGCATCCAAAAGCAACTGATACTGGTTATCATGTAACAGCATGCTATGTCGTATGTATAGCAGAATGGTTGAGCGGTCACTAATCGTGCATAAGCATCGTCGTGGGTCCAAAAAGCGTCGTTGTCGATTCGTATGTTAACGTCGTCACCGCGGGTTTTCGACCGGCGAATCATCGTGATCCGGCGACGTACCGTTAGACGAAAGAATGATGATGTCTCTCATTTGCCCACTGTGGGCAATGATTCGATAGACAAACCGACGATCCGATTGTGCTGCTATTGCTGTTTGTGCCGCTCCATTTAGTCCATACCCATGGCTGTTGGCGACCATTGCTATAGCTGCTACTGCTGTTGTAGATGCCATCCATCGTCACTGCTTGCCTCTGTTGCTGTTGCTTATAGCTCGGGTATTGTTGTCAGAACAGCCGCACATGGAAGGAGTCGAGATACCATGCGCAAACTTCGTGGAAGGGGACGCGATGGTCCGATGGATGAAGGTATTGATGGATCGGTCCGTGGGGCCTGGCAGACGGCAGCAGCGGCGACCGCGTTCGCTTGCTCACTTGGTGGTGCAATGGTGAGTCAAGGGAGTACCTTACGCCTCCCTGCCGTTGGACCCCGGGTGGTAAGGAGGGGGTGACGGAACCGCTAGAGAGGAACAGATATAAAACGGCTGGCCCGTCGACCAGCATCGGGCTCCTTCGGGAGTTGAGCAGCAACAGCAGAATCGCAGCGAAGTCACTACCCAAGCCTACCAGAATGGCAAAGGTCCGTATTTGTAACGGTCAGTTTTAAGGCGAGAATAAGCCATTTTTGTTAGAGATGGTGGACTCAGCCATAGTGCACGAAATGGGTTTCCATGTGAGATCGTATGTCCAAGTATGCTGTTCCCTGCAAGAAGTACCATGCTAAAAATTTATGGAAGTTATTGCACAGCAGTGTGTAGACTTTTGTGCTGAAACTTTTTATTGGAGTAGTCTGGTGAAAAATTGCTACAGTACATTAGCGCATGCATGTGAACATAGAGAGAAGTAAGTTGAGTAGGAAAGCACTGCATTTTAACGTAATGAACAAAATTTAGGAGAAAACACGAAGCTTTTTCGGTAATTAAGTAACCGTGGCAATAGTAAATACTACTGGAGTAGGTTGCTTACGTTCAAGTGTACTGGCAACTAAAAAAGAGCCTAACCTTGCCTGTTCTTCTGTACAATCTTACAGTGGCTGTTTGTAGTAGGAGTGGTGGCGCTTTTAGGGCCAATTGTGAACGCCGGAGGCCATGGGGGAGGAGGTGAGTCTATAATCGTCAAAGAAGTCGATGGCGGTGGTCAGGAAGGAGGAGGTGGCTACGACGGAGGTCATGGGGTAGGAGGTTTTGAAGGAGGCCACGGTGGTGACTTCGGCGAAGGCTACGGAGGTGGAAATGGTGGCGGAGGAGATGTGCAAATCGTCCAAATACAGGAGTCAAGTAGCCACGGTGGAGGTAGCCACGGTGGAGGTGGCCACAAATACAGCGCCCAAATCGACAAAACCCCTATCCCAATAAAATACAAGCAAGGCCTCGTGACCTCGACGCATCCCATCTCATTAGTGGAACCAATCAAGATCGCTGCCAATTTACCTGGGCCCAAGATCACTTTCCCTTATGGGATCCCGAAAGCTGAAAGTTCGGGAACTACGGCAGTCCAGATTCAGGAAGTGGAAAGCGGTCATAATGGTGGCGGCAGCAGCGGTTACGGTGGTGGTAATGGATTTGGAGGGGGACACGGTGGAGGTTTTGGAGGCGGACACGGTGGTGGAGGAGAGTCCGTTATTGTTAAGGAAATTGATGGCGGTCACGGCGGAGGAGGATATGGTGGTGGTCATAGTGGTGGAGGATTTGGGGGCGGCCATGGTGGAGGCGGACTCGGTGAAAATCATGCTGAGGCAATTGAGACGGGTCCCGAGGCCGCGTATCCAAATCCAGCGGTGTCCGTGGCCGACTCAGTGCAAAAAATCCCGATAGGTCATGCTGTACATACAGAGGAGCACGGCAGTGGAGGCCACGGTGGGGGTCATGGTGGTGGTCACGGCGGTGATGCCAAGGGAGTAGCCGTGCTGTCAATTAATGTGCAAGAGGCCCAAGAAGGAGGAGGAGGTGGTGGTGGCGGACACGGACCTTGGGAAGGCGCTGGCGGAGGCGGTAGCGGAAGTCACGGTCCCTGGGAAAGCGGCTCTGGAGGCAGCGGCGGAACTCATGGTCCCTGGGAAGGCGCCGGCGAAGGCGGTGGACACGGATGGCAGTAAATAGCGGGAGTGCAGGCGCTCCGTTCACTTGGGCAAATGCCGGATCATTTCGACTTACTTGCGCATGAAGTATATACTTCACGTATAGACTTCAAGTATAGACTTGCGTATAAAAAGTTGCGTGTATGCGTGGGCGCACGCACTAACGTTTTTTTTTAGCCATCCTTTCTCGTATGACCTCTGTATATAGATCAACCCCCTTAACCATGCCAGATGGCGATGGTTTTGCGCTTTGCTGTGCAACTTATGTATATATTAAATTGTTCAGGAAGTAATAAATAACGCTTGACTATTTAAAAACATTTCGCGTGTCGTTTATATGTAGAGCGTTCTAATAATGTGATTTGTTTTATTTTAAAGTAATTAATATTTATTAAAGTGGCTAAATGAAAATTTTATCCTTGGGGATCCCGGAAAAATGCTTATATTCAATCTCCATCCCCCTTAAGGAATGAATACAACGGTGTTAATTTACCCTAGCTAAGCAAATAACGAGTTAAAGTTTACCAAGGTTGTTTGAATAATTTCTTTAGTTTAGTTAATCAAATTGGGCTAAGAAGTCGAAAAGCAATGAGTTTTTAGCCTGAGTTCAGCTTGAATTTAATATAACAGTGATCAGAATTTCGCCATTATGCACTGCAGACAAAAATTTTACAAAAATCGAGTAAAAACCAGACCAAAAATTAGCGAAATAATTTCTGGTCATCATGCGTTAAGAATAAGACTACAAATACTTGGGAAGGCTATTTATTAATTTATTCCAACGACTGTAAAAAAACTGCTCTCCAATATTTAAGTAAATCGGCTGTATTGTGACAGTTTCTTTCATGACGAAATTTTCAATATTTAAAACAGAGTTTTTGTCTCAGTACAAAGCTAATAGTTTATCTATTATCTCAACGAAAGGCTCTCTTCGGAGTATTAACGTGGTTGAATGCTATTTAGGTTTGGTGATCAGACAAGGACCGACGTATTCAAGTCTACCGAGAGGCATACAGTATGCAAGCAGACTTATTCCATAAGGATGTTGCATTGTGTCAATGAAGTGCACGCGCGGGCATAGATCTGACGGCATTCTATTGGCCTAACATGTCAATATCCAACATTGACATACGCAGGAATGCCTGGCTTTTCGAGTTAAAAACTCACTTATGTGTCACTTACCAGAGGGAAACCTCTATTATCTTAGAGCTCCATCAATAAGTTTAATAACACGAACATGTTATCCATTGTAAATTTCATTGAAGTACCAAAAGTTACACTGTTAAGGCACGGTTGGAATGTCGTCTAGAACATCGGTGTGTCTGTTTCCTATCCTGACTCAGATGTTCAAAGAAGCTCAGAACGATATATTTCCAGAGGTTACACTGACACCACACTTATTAATGAAAAAACTCGACTTCAAAGAAATACTGAGCTTGAACGTCTTAATAATTTTGAACCAAATAGATACTGCTGGACGACAATAGTAATTAAGAAGATGTTTCCATAATGTCATTTGTGCGGTCCAAACCTCAAAACTTATATTGTTGTTGACGAAATATATTTTGTGGAAATAGCATTTGAGTAAATGGACATTAAGTAAATGGCTGTATTGACATAAATATTTATTAAATAAATACTGCGTCTAACTTATTTCAAACACAGTAGGAGCTGTCCTAGGATCTCTGGCATGGGGCTATGCACATGACATTGACCATAGATAAATACTCAATGCGCGAAGGCACAATTGTCGCCATCAGCTATTGCGGCGGACGGTAAATTCTGTCGATAATTAGACCTCGGGCGTTGTGGGTCGAAGTGTGGGGCGTCTTGTACGGGCACAGTCTCGAGTGTTTTCCCGGATCAGGGCATTGGTTTTGCTCATATCCTCGCGAATTTTTCTGATTTGCTCACGGACCTAAAGGAGCAAGCCGTAAATGAAACTTGAGTATTTACTAGAAGCATATTAATTTTGAATATGGCTAATTTTATAGTTTAATACAAAGTTGGTGTGCCTTTTCACCACCGATGTGTCAGTCCGACGTATAGTTTATTTTGCATTTTCTTACTATATTTATGTAAGTAGACGTGTATATATAGTTTATCATTCTATATAAACAATTCATTGATTCACCGTCGCTGTGTGTGATCGAATTGAGACAACGCGTTGTAGTTATCTGCCTTGGGATAAAAAGAACTATCAATTGTTGCGAAGATATCCTTATAGTTGAAACATGACATTGGCGCAAAGTAGGCTTATTGATCGCAATACTCTGAACGAGGAAAAATCATACCTAAGCCTCTAAAAATTATACCTAAGGTAATTATACCTAAGGACTGATATTTATCGTAATTTTGGAAAAGCTTGTTTTCCTACCTTTTGACGTTCCTCGCCCCTCACTCGCACAAGTTCTGCCGTACGTTGGGCGATCTCCCGTCCAAGCTCGCGCCAACGAGTTGTGAGGTCACGTATCTTCATAAAACAATAAATAAAAGTCAATAACTACCAAGAATAACTGCCGTTTGGTAGGTAATTCTATAATGATTCGTGGGTTTATGATAAAACATGTAATACGAATAAGCATGCGGGAGTTATTGGGGTAAACCCTTTTAAAGTGTCTCACCTTTCGGCAGGGATCTTCTGGATTTTTAGTTTCAGGGATGCTATCGATGTCAAATGGAAGTTCAGGAAGTTTTTCTATTTCAGGATCATCTCCGACCGAATATTCTTTGACTGAAAACGACATATACAAATTGATGATTTATTTTATTTTCATTTGATTTTTATATATATATAGATAAGTGTAAGTACAGCACATGAAGGTGCGCCTATATTTAAAGTTTAATTGCGGGTATACTTCTCGCAAAATTAAATCATCAAACCTTAGCAACTAACGTTTATGATAAAACGTCCCTTAATTAACACAGACTCTATATACGTTTAATTCTTTGTATACACGGAAGTGCTTGACCTCCAAGCTTAAAACGAAAAAATTTTTAATTATAATTGGGTTATTTTAAAATAAATGTAACAAAGCATTGTATTTGTTCATGCTGTATTCTTGCAATGCTTATTCGTTGATCCTCAAGCCCGATTTCTTTTTTGGCTGACCCAATTTCTTTTCTGTCTTTTTTGGGCCAGTTTTGTGAAAAATCTCAACCGAACCGTCTGATAGCTCGACGCTTTTATTAACTTTTCAGAGGAATATACAAGTCAGCCTATGTTCAGTATGTTTCAGAGCAAAGCGCTTGTTTTAAAATTACGGGTTAATTCTGGCCTTGCAATACTTTTGAAAATCAACGAGCAATTACTAGATCTTTTCGAGCCATGAAGGCTTCTCGAAATAAAGACTCGAATAGACTTGAACTAAGTGTGAGACGCCTTTACTTTGGCAGCACCCACAGTGGCTGACATTGCGAGCCTCAAGACATCTTAAAGCAGGTAATCTTTAAAACTATCGGGTAATATTCTGGAGATTTAAAACAACTCTACAAAATTATAGGGCAATCGATCTAAATGCAAATAGCAGCCTTTACGGCAATTACGTAGAGCACGGGCATCTTTGTACACTTTGCACATTACATACAAAAATTGTTTGACTCTATTAAGGTTGCTTTTTTGATAGCCTTAACTAGGAGCACGATTATACTGTATTGTTATAAACCGCCGCCTTCATGTAAGTCTTCGCGCGTACGTTCTGTCAAAATGCTACCAGCATATATAAAAAGAAGGACTAACACACTTACAGTATTATATGTCAATGAAATTTTCTGCATGAAAAAGTCAGTAACTTCTTCATAACGGCGCCTTGGCATAGAAACTTTGAACTTTAATCCATATCCAATTTCGGGTATTTACCATATACACCTAAGACGCATATATGACAATTAGTCGGTGTGTAATTATGCGCTAGAAATATATTTTGTCCTCACCATAAGCAGGCTTTAAGGATATATCAGGACGTTGAACGATGACAGGTTCGGGGGCCGATTCCTCTGCAGTAGGTTCGAAGGCTAAGTCCATTGGATCCTCGAGCTCAACTTTTGGTACTTGCTCCTTCTGCGATTCTCGAGCCGCATGGATCGACTCATCTAAATCAGTTAGGATCATTTTCTTTTCCTCGTTGGCAACTGCATCTTTCATTACCGGCGGCGGAACGTCTAGATCAAATAAATGCATTGATGGTTCTAATATAGAACGGTACTTCCCCTACTTGGATGACAAAGTCTCATTTACATAGAACTATATGAAAAACTACCGTGTAATCATAAGTATATACACACGTCAAGGCAGAAAAGAGAAATTTTATTTGTTTTAAGTTTACAGATACACTGGTGTCGTAGATAAATGCAGTGACTTTGGAACGGTAGCTAGACTTTGATAAACAAAGAGACTAAAAAGTAAGTCCAATCCAGAGGACAACATGTCACCTGAAACATCTTTTGTCGCAGTCTTATGTAGGTTGCTCCCGCACTTTATCGCTTGTGTGCGTTTAAAGGGAAATATAGTAAACGTATAAACTTATAAACTATGAACGAGCCCAAAATTCGAATATATACAACCATCGTCCAAAAGAGTAAAACCTGGACGCTTGTTACCAATGCAAATGCACAAAATAACATGAGTATAAAACGACAAACTGATTCAATCCTGTAGGACAGATTTAAGAAGAGAATTTGGGTGCTAAGCGTACTCGGCTAATCCAAACGATCACGCATTAAAAAGCACAACATAAATACAGTTTCATGGCGTACTGAATGGTTAATTCGTTTTAACAACGAATTATATACACAATGATATACAAAATTTACTTTCTAATGAATATATATTATTCCTAAGACGTTCTGATTCACTTGATGGAGTGGCTGTCTTCACAATAGCACGTTTTAGTGAGCTACGATTATAAAAGGCCAGTACTTAATAATAGAAAAATATTTGAACGGAAAATCAACACATTACAAAAAAATCTGCGCGACATTGTATTATTTATCTCGGAATTAGCAGCGAATGTGTTGTATTTCTGAGAAGAATAAACAAGAAGTCAAGTAATAGGCTACACAATGATTCACCGAATCTCTAATGGCATACTATTTCTTCTTGTATCTTGAACAATATGTGTTACTAATGAATAAAGGCATCCGCATGATTGAGATCCTACACGTCTTTCCCTTAAGGTCTATGTGCCTACTTTTCATATATACCATTGAAGTGTGGCGTAACACTGTAAGAAATTAATTGAAAACTGAAAAAGGACAATGAAATAAAAACTTACGGATTGCATAGACGACCCCAACGAAAGCCAATCCAACGAGTACAGTTTTCATCGTTACGATTTTCTGTTAGGTTTCGCTTTTTACTTAACTTTACTGTTGGTCCATTTGAGGCCTCTTGTCTTCTACGATATGATGTTAGCGGTTCTCCGGGGTCTGGAACCCGGACGTCTTTTATATGAACAGAAGATGTTCCGCCGTGCAGATGCAGCGGAAGCACAGGAGAGAGCCTATACGTATATGCGCATCCATGGATCGGGGCCCGCTGCCAGAAAGGGAAAGAAACTAACGGCAGACTGCTCAGATAACGGCAAGAATATCTGAACCATCCGAACGTGTGTAGTGTTGTACACGGCCCGACCAGACGGGTTTTGTGTAGCAAGGGTCAGCCAGCTGATTGACGGCTATTCACAATGGCACAGATATCGTACATCGTAGCGGACCAATAGCAAACGCAATTTGAGGGCGCTTGATGATCATTTTCCGGTTCTCTTATAGTATGAAGAAAGCCCGGATATTTTCAAGATATATCGC
>MNPL01018366.1:33408-46833 GCA_002081605.1 Tropilaelaps mercedesae
CGAGACAATAGCAGGACATCATCACAGGAGTCGCACAATCAGGAGTCGGCCCGACGTGGCACGATCGCACGTGTGCTTTGTCCGTTCCTTGCACTAGGGGGCATCCGAAGTGCGAAAAGTGACCCGGCAATAACGAGCGAGATCCTGTTAGTTCGGTGTCGGCCGTGGTCGATTTACCTGTTCTCCTTTCTGGTCCACCTCCTTCTGTTTGCGGGCACGAGTTATGGCGTTCTGTTGTTGAACATCAACTGAACCCAACAAATTCCTAAGCACACACACACACACACACACACGTTTAATCTATGGAAAATAATTAGGCCCCATGCAGTTAGAAGGCCGCCATGAGTAGACTCGGATGAGACGTGTCGACGCCAAAGAACGTCCTCGGCATCAGGCGAATCCCGCCTGAAGCTCCACAATCGTTCCATGAACGAAGAGAACGCAATAGGTCGGCCATATATGGCCAGCTCAATGTGGCGTTCCTTCGGCCAGGGGCCACCGCGCCGTTGCAATTCCCGCAGAAACATTTGCCCCCGTTAGACAAGCAGTTCTCATGTGACGGCAGGTTTCCCTCCACTCGAGTGACTTACATTTGGACGAGTGAGTGTATCTTAGCCAGCGACGTCTCGTTATCACCAGTGCACGTATTCGACCCCCCCACTCTGGGCGGACTCGGCCAGACCCAACTCGGCCTGATGCCCAGCTCAGGCCGGGCTGAGGTACGCAGCTGGTCTCTTACAGGGGAGCCTGCAAGGAACAGGCCTTCATTATATCCGACTTACATTCGAGCCTTTGGCGCACCGCCTCTCTTGAACACACGAAAGAGGAATGATGGCCGACCCCCCCGTCGGTCCCCAGCAAACCCCCGGGCGTATTCTCTTCCCAGTTGGGAGGAAGTTATCCAAAAGCCACTGCCAAGGAACACTGTGAGGGTGCATGCGTAGCCCCTTTATATTAGCGCCTACGTCCAAAGACGCTCCCTCGATCGCTCGATCGCTCGTTCGCCCGCCGAACGTATCGATGGGATACAGCACAGCGGCGTGTGACGACGCTCCTCGACCAGGACACGCAACAAGGCAGGAGGGCGCAATGTTGGCCTTTTGTAGGCCAAATGTGCGCGTTGCGTAGAATGTCACGCGAGAATATTTCCTTCGTCTAGGTCGACTTCGTTCGCATGGACGACAGCGACCACCATTTGTCGAGTTTTTCACTCTGAGTAAACGGCTAACAAACGAGCGAGCGAGCGAGCGAGCGAGCGAGCGTCCCTCAGAAGTGTTCCAACGTAACTTGTTCTGCAAGTTACGATTGTGCATGGACATATATGGCCATATATGGCCATATATGACGACTAATGCTGCGGCCTGAATCGATCCAACGGTCCACGCCTGTCGAAACTGGATGAGTAAAGGTGGGCCGCAAAGCGGACGGGGGGCGCCTTCGGGAATTGGATGCTGAGGGGTTAATCAAGCTGTGGGGGCTCGGCGGGGGTAAACATATTAGGTGGAAGACGCCATGACAGAGAGAAATGCCATTCAATGAGTGTCTTCGATGGATGAGTCATCGTCATGGCCTATTGCAAGGCCAACGGTACAGAGTGGCCTAGGCAGGTGCGCGCTTCAGTGAGGTCCAATAATGTCCTCGTGGACTGTCCCTTTTTGTCCTTGCGACAGCTGCTCGACACGCAAACGCTGCCGTTCGCTGCCTGAGAGGCGTCGATAAGTTTTGGAAGCGTCATGCAAAGCTGCAGAGAGCGCTGAGACAGGGCCAATCGACTGCGACGGGGGCATTTCGGACAACGATGTGAAGTACATGCGGACAGCTTCCGATAAGGTCGTCGTCGTCGTCGTCGTGCGGATGCGCGAACTCTGCGTTTGCGCTCGCCATAGTGGACACACCGATGGACAAAACGGACGGCTGAAGGAAGGTTCGTGCCGACGCGTGTCTGAGCCACAGAACGACGCTTCGTGGCGATTCATTTCACCGCAAGAACTGAACGACCTCAGGGCCAGCTAATCCTCCGTTCCAATTTCGGGGGCAAAGAGAGAGTCCCATACGCGGATGCTGCTACTGCGGGGGGGGTGGCGGCGGCGGCCACCACAGGGGAATTACTGGGGAACGTCGGTCTGTCGACTTTAAGGAACGATGCCCCGGGGGGGAAGGAGGCTCTAGCAGAATCCAGCGCCACACCAGAAGATGATAGAAGAACAACAGAGACGACGCGAGATCCGGGTCGAGTACGACGCCCGGCGACTCAACTGACAACGACGTCACATCGCTGTCGCTCTGCCCTCCTGGGACGCACATTAGCGTCCTCGGTCGTTCTGAGGAAGAGCTCCGACTTCAATGTAATTGGATACGGAGCTTAAGTGGGCAGCAAACGTCGGCGGCCGGCCGGAGGGCGCACGCGCGCGCGCGCGCACAATTTCGTACATATATATATATATATATATATATATATATATGCTTGCTACGCTGTGCGAACCTGCACGCCGGAAAAAAGTCCGCCATAGGGGCAATCGACTCGGTATTCGGCAGTCAGATGGATGAAAGTTCACGTCCGTCGTCCTGCCGATCTTCATCCACTGCGGGAAGAAGAGAACAAAACGAGAACATCCGATCCACATTCTGGCATTCCGCAGAAAGTCGGATCCGTTTCTATGTCTATGCTCGAATCTCGCCGTTCATTCATCCTCCTCTAGTGCAGTTTGCCCCTGCGAGCGGCTCGAGTAAGCAACTGCCCAACAATGCCGCGGCCGCGGTCTATGTCAGTCATTATTGTTGCCTGTCGCAGCTCAGTCGCCATTGTTGATTCGGTGTTCGCATCCCCTCCAGACGCGCGTTCTATCTCGCCTAGATGCTGTGTTCATTGTCACGTTTTGCCCTGTTGCGTGGCGCGAACTGCCCCCAATCAACGGTGGCTGTCCGAGAGGCTATAAATATTTCACCAGCAATGGACTCCTTGCGCTCGCGCACCGGGGCCGTGTTGTTCTTCCAGCGTCGCCATTACACACGTACGAGTGTAACGTTCGCGCAAACGAGAGTTCCATTGTGGGAGACACGACCCACATGCGTACGACTGTGATGTCCGGCACCTCACTTTGGTGGGGGCATCGAAACACTATCTCGCCGACTCTCAAGCCGGTCAACCTATGTCCCGCACGCTTAACCCGACGGCTAGCGTGGCACTGGCCCCGACAGGGCGGCCCCGACAGGGCGGCCCCGACAGGGCGGCCATGGGGCGGCTGACATAGCCAGACTCGGCCTGCTCGAGCGTTCCTCTCGGCTGATACCTCTCGGTTTCCTACCCATCTCCTAGGTCCCCTCAAAAGTCCGCCGTTTTTGTCCCTCCGTTCCGCCTCCCCGCCCTTTCGACGGACAAGGGAGACCCAGTAGTTGTCGAGAGGGAATAGACCCAGCGTTGGCCCTGCGATTTGTGTTCATCTTTTCGAATTGTGACCACCCGCCAGGCAGTTTCTCTCCTGCTTCATGCACGAGCGTGGCTGTCTTTGTCCCCCATATCATCTCGGCACTCGTCCGTGGTCGCCCGCTTCAGCAGGGGGACACCATAGTGAACCCCCGCCTCAGAGGAGGCTGCATGTCGTTAGCACGAGGGACAGCCGAGCTTGCGCGGACGACCGAGGGAGCCGGGCCCGGCCTGCGCAACCAGAATGGTGATGCTCGCCAATGTGACCGTGAACGAATGTGCGCTGTGGAGTCGTACGCCAACGTGCTGGAGAGTTTATTGAATAAGCAGCACGCCGCCGCCGCCCCCCGCTGATGGGGACAGAGCGCAGGATGTCATGCTGAGGGGGTGGGGCGGCAGAAGTGTCCCGGCTGCAGGAAGCGAGTCGTGCCACTGAGTGTACGGGGCGAAATTTCGGGCTTGTGCGCAAACATCAAATGGATAGTCGCCAGCAGGGCGGCCTGCTGTGGTGGGGCGCGTCTTAGGTCCTTTCCGGCCCAGGTTTTGGAGGTTCGGGCTTGACCCCTGCCGCCGCCGCCGCCGCGATCCGGGGTTCCATACAGTATCATCATTAGTATTTAATCGTTCCCCCCGCCGCCCACTCGCCAGCCCCATTTGCCCCGACACATCCGTCGTCGTTAAGTCACAAACTTCCGAACGTATGACACCGTCTACGAAGAACGCGTTGAAGAACGGCCACGTCCAGTCACGACTTGTTGAAACACTCGAATTTGCGCGCCCAGCCCTCGTCGGATGTCCGCGCGTCGCGCCCTCGGGAGGGCGCAAACAATCCACGGGCGATCCGTCCGATGAGGATGAGCCATAGCGTCGGGTGGACGGGAGGAAGGGAGAGGAGGACATCGCACGCGGCTGAAGCTGGGGGACGGGTTAGCCGCGGGCGGCCACGTGACGCCCGTGATGGAAGCCAGACAGCGACGGCGAACTGCAATATCCTGTAGATCCTCATCGCATCGACGAAAGACAAAACATCGGACGCGACTTTTGATGGCTTCAACGTAGGTGACGTGGGGCGGGGCTCTGTTTAGCTGAGGATTTGCTGCCACAGCTGAGTTTTCCACTCTCTTCGATAGTCGTATCTGGCATTATTAGGGCGGGCGCATGATATAATCGATTTCCGATGGGTTCCCGTTTAGCTTTACGAAATGGCCTGCCGTTGAATCTGCGGGCCTTTGGCAAGAAATCCGGCCGGAGGCCCTCGAAAGCGGGCGAGGTCTATTCACCACGATGGAAAACAGGTGCTGATGCGGTGGCGTCGGCGGGGCAGGCGCGCAGAGCTCGACAGGATTCACGGAAGAAGAAATCCTGAAAGCCTCCCGCGTCCCGTGTGGGGAAAATCCGTGGAAAAGACGCCGGCCCCCACGAAAAACCGACGCGGGCGCCTCTTCGTCCCGCGAGCGCCGTTCCCGAGCCGAGAACCGGCACGGGAACCTAACTCCGGTGCGCTGGGAAGCTTCCCTCGAACCTATCCATTACGGGGAGTGCATCTGCTCAAAGGCAAAAAGCGGAGTTGGCTCTTCCGTCCGGAACGAGTAGACAAACTTCACTGTAAAGTTTCCTCTGTGTTGCTCTCGCATTGTTTTTGCATCGCTACTGCGCGTATAACTAATCTAAGTCCTGGTTGCCCCCAGTACAAGTGGGCCTTGTTCATTGGCCCCTGTCCTCGTAGCCTTCTCAAGTGTAGACGACGGATATCGACTCGTGCGACGTCTCCAGCTAACGCTAAGCGTACGCCGAACTACTCCGGGGAATAACCCCGTGGAAAACGCGGACGAGTTCCACAGGGAACGGTCCTACAAACACCATCGACGGCATTTAGCCAACGGCATTGGCGACTGTTTTGGTGATTCGGCCATGCCGGCGTATGTCGCTGAGATGCAGTGAATATCGCACCCCCACGTCGAATCTTGGTTTGCCCCTCTCGCGTTTGGGTACACTAAGAACAGCGCCAAGCAGTGGTGGATAAATAGGGAGAAAATGAGCAGCAGGCGGACGAACAAAATCAATGGGGCAAAGTCAAATTGTCTTTTTGTGGCCGCAGTGACCGATGAAACGTGTGACCACCTTCGCGAGCGTCCTTTTTGTGGGAGCTACCCGATGTTGGTCAAACCTTTTTTTGCCCACTTGTGTCGGCCGCCACGCGCGAATCAGCGACGGCATTCGCACCCGAGTTCGCCATATCCGTTTGTGGATGCCCCCGCCCACACACACACAGAAAACATGCACACGCATATCCTCATCAGACGAAGCTAAGTTTTCGTTTTCGGCAACTTTGAATGCAATAACGCTGCTGCGACGAATGGCAGTTCTTCGCCATAGACTGCCACAGATTGGGGTAGTTTCTTCCGTTCGGCTACCCCCGAAGGACTGTCTATGCCTTAGTGGAGCGATTCCACCCTGAATGCCGGAGGGTTTTAGAGTTTTCCCAGTGTTTCCCGCCCGAAAGGACGACGCATTTCCATCTCGTGTCTCCGGCCTATGACAGCCAGGGGCATTCGGGCAGGGACAGCAACGAGGGTGCGGCCCCTGTCTCCTTGTTCTCGCGCTGTCTTCTCTTTTTTTTCTTTCTCTAAGACCAACTATTTTCCATCGTGCCATGGGCGACGGCCGGGCGCGACGCGCAAAGCCGGCGGCGAGATACGCGGCGGAGGAAGTTCGGAAGTTTCGCTCGAGCCTATGGAGAAGGCAGCAAAAGTGGTAGCCCGGGAACGAGATCGGGGGGCGGTAAGAAAGCCGAAAAGCCTGGCGGTGCCTGTTTCGAGTCTGTTTCGGGGGGTGCGAGTTTTGGTTTTGCCAAACACGCGGCGGCCGCGCCTTATGCTATCAACCCTCTGTGGCAAATTGTATACGAAGAGACTCCCGGGATCAGGGTAAAGGCGACAGGGACTCGCGGGTGCGTATTACAGTGAGAACAGAAGAAAAAAAAAACAACTATTGCAAAAGAAAAACAGAAAAAAAAACGACTTTGCAATCTACCTAAAAGAACAGGGAAACGCTCACTCCGGAGCTCCGCTCGCGCTCGTGCACGCCGCTCGCGGGAGGCGATGTCGAGCGTCGCCCGTGTGCACCTCGAGTCCGCTTGACCACAATGGCCGACCGACCCACAGATAGACGTTCGTACGTCCACCCCACGGGGCTCTCTTGCCGCTAGTACAGGACGATAAAACGAAGCGAACAACACTACTGAGCCATTACATCATGATAAGAACAGTTCCGAACCTGGACGTCACCGATCCGTTCTCTGCTCGAACAAACGTTTGAAAAGCGCGCGCCAAAACGGTTGCAATCTCGCTATAGAACGAGCGGGGGGGCTAAATTGTCGGTTTGGGATATCTGTCCCCTGGCGGTCGTTTCGGCCGGATCGACATTGAAGGCGATGTTGTCCGAAAGCCACGTGACATTCTGGCTCTTCGTTTAGCTCTTTATAGCTGCTGCTGCTGCCATCGCCCGACATATCGAGCGTTGTCTAAGCGTTGATGGGCAAAACAGCGACGTACAAGTCTGAGGAAGACAGGTGAAAGTCATGTCGAGACGCTACCAGCGTAACTTCTGCCGCTCACGAGACGAGAAGCCCCTTCGTGAGGTCGGAGCGCGCACGATCGTCTCCTCACAGCAATAACGGAAAATGGCCGCAGAAGATGGACAACGACCATCGAAACTAGTGTCGTCGTCGTCCTGTCTCCATGATCTCCCCCCCTTGGCAGCGCAGGATGCCCGACGACGGCCCCCCGAACTCGATTCAAGGCGTCTGCAAGAACGTTTGCAGAAGTTGTCGCCATCGTCATACCGAAAGCGGCATCAGACTCAATTTCGACCTTTTCGAAGCGTCTCTCCGTTCCGACGAGTCGTTGGACGCGATTCTGTCACGACTGGTGGCTACGAGAACTTGAACGCGTGAGGTGCAGCCGCTGTGTGTACGTCTGAGCAGCCGTGCAACGTCGCGCATTGCTGGCCGTCTGTCAGCGGGGCTTTGCTCGAGCGCGCATGGCTCCGTTTGCCCCCTCCGCTTGCTTCCTCCGCTTGGCCCCTCCTGGGCGTCCGTCGTCGTGGTCCTGTCACTGTTTAGGCTGTCGAGATTCGTTGGGTCTTCATGCTGATCAGCATCAGGCGTCTTTGCAAGTGCCGGCATCGCCTGGCCCTTCCCTCGACTTGAGGTAATCCCTGTTTGAATTGCGATCAGGCGGCCCGAGTGCGAGGAGAAGATGGTGAGATCGGATGGGGGGCGCGCATGAGCGCGAAGCGGGCGGCTCGCAAGGCAGAATCAGTGAGGGAATGGCGGGCGGCCGGTGGGGGAAGGGGGGCAAAAGTTCTCGCGGGAGAAGAGCCGAATTAAAGAGCCGCCTTCCCCCCCATCTTCCCAGACTGTTCCCGAGGCCACGGCCCAGTTTGCCCCCCTCAACCATCCGACAGCTGAGGGCTTCACGCTCTCGCGGCCTGAGATAAAGACTCGGAAGCGGCGGCTGCTATAGTTGCAGCCGCAGGAGGAAAAGAAGAAGACATCTCGAGCCTCGTCAAACGAAGTCGTCGTCGTCGTCGCCGCTGACGAACAGGCCGAGGGAAGTCGGAAGGGAGAAGGCCCACAAGTTTGGCCACGCAGGGAACTGCTAGACTATGGATGGATGCCGAAGTAATGCCGCGCGCGCGCTCCGAGCGACGCAGAGCTCACGAGCGCTCCGAGGAGGGAAACGGGAAGGGAGGACGGGGACGGAAGACTGGCAGCAACCAGCAAACCGAAGGAAACGAAGGGAATGAGATCTGCTTTGCTCGAGTAGCCAGCGCACGAAGAGACAGCCCCAGCGAACCCGATGGCGTCCACCGACGCCAGAACCAGCGCCGAAGTTGAATTAAGTTCGACGAATAGCAAACTCCTCGTCAAAAAGTCCCTTCGGAAGTGTCGTTCGTTGCGCCGCCCGGAGCGAACTCCTTGGAGCGGATGGAAGACTGCTGCCAGCTGGGGAACGCGGGGGTGGAGGAGTTATCCTGAGATAAAGGAGGCTCGCTCGAACGGGCGTTTGCTGGATCTCGGAGGTGCGAAGCGCGACGGCGAGTGAATTCGTGGGGACGAACGAGCTCGGCGGTTGTTGCTCGCTCCTGTTGCGGTTACCGTTGTTGCGAGTGGCGGCGGCGGCTCATTATGAAGACTTGCCGCGCTTATCGCTGGAACTCGTTCTTCGCTGTGTCGTTGTCAGCGTCGAGGAGCTTCAAGAGCGATGTTTGCAGTTGACATTCATTAATGCGTTGTCGTTTCGTGGGCCTTGCCGACATGTTCGTTGGCTTCTCTGCTCCTCTGGCGATGGTGGTGCAACAGAACAGCGGAACGTAGTTCAAATCAACTTCGGAGTCATCGAAACGTTGATGTTAGCTCGTGCGCGTCAAAATGACATCCATCGACGAACTAGAGACGAACATCAACGAAATAGAGAGAACGAGGCAAACACGACTGTAACCATCTCAGAGTGAACGGATCAACACGCGTCTCATCTATGTTATATCCACACACACACACACACATAAACATGTGTGTGTGTGTGTGGTCATAATTCCCTCGTAATTTTCGTATCTTCGACACGACGTTCTCGTAGCTGTCATACTGGCACACCGCCACCTTTTGTGCTGCCATTACCGGAGGCCACCATCAACGAAAGTGGCCATTGCGCGAGACCCTGCAGATCGTACGTGAAGGATTTTTGAAGATGAGACGGTATACGACGGCGGCGGCGGCGGCGGCGTGGGCGGCGGCAGGGGCGGCGGCGGGGGGCTGCGTGCATGATGAGTGTCTCTGTGTGCGTCTGCGCCTAAGACGTTCCCCCCCCCCCTCCCCCGTTGTGCGTTGTTAGTGCTGGCGGCGTGCATATGTCACTCGGAGTGGTTCCTGGGGGAAAGCTGTTAGTTAGAGACAAGCTGAAGTGCGGAAAAGGAAGCGCTGAGACTGTATTCGTTTGAAATGCGCGGCGCCATGTGGCGCTTTCTGTGCTCACAATCGTCGAGCGGCAAGGCCATTCCATTTCTGCGAGGGACTCGGCTAGACACGTAAGGCTCCAGGCCCTCCCTACGTACAGGATAGAGTGAGGCACCGAACGTCCGGCCAGAGCGCGGGTCCTAGCTGGGGGTTCCTGGTGGGCGCCAAGGTGTCCACTGGGGGTTCGGCGGAATGAGGCGCTCGAGGGCCGGCGAGATTCAGCGAAATGTCGTTACGAAAGAGACGCCAGAACGAGAAAAAAGAACGACCACGTGGAGCACAGAAACAAACTGCTCGGCCCTTTTGGGCACTCGACGATGGATATGAGTTGCTACGAAATGCGAACAACACGTGGGGAGAGCGATTCCGGGAAAAAAAGCAACACAGATTAGATTTACATATGGACATCAACACGGCCGAGGAGTCTTTACGGTTGCGTTGGGCTGACAGCATCAGAACGACGTCGGCCTGAGGTGTTCGCAGGGTGTCGCTAGTCGCTCGGTGGGAAGATGCCAAAATGAGCGAGCACGAGAAGAAGTCAGACGAGATTAATTTGCGCGCCGTTGTTGTGAATGCTACACTTTAACGATGCCTTAAATGCTGCGGTCATCTCGGGCCGACGCTAGGCCACTAAGTGCTTTAATTTCGTGAGGACGATGGCGTCTGAGCACGACGGGACGAGGGCGGAGGGCTGGAGATCGCCAACGGACGTTAACGGATCTCGATAGGAGACGTAGCAGTAGAAGGACCCCGGAAAAGTGCGTGATTCGCTCGTGGCTTGCGTCTGGGACGTCGGCTAGTTTCATCGCGACTAGCTTTGTTAACGAACGGACCACGACGCTGATGGAGCACCGTAGTCCGCTAACGGCGCTCCATCAGCGTCCGGTCTGCGTATGCGTGAGACCCCCCCATCCCCATCTACTGCCTGAAGAAAGGCGAAGACGCGCGCCGGAACGTAGTTTCGCCGAGGACGAACCGTTGCCGCGCAACGATCGCGACAATTGGAAGTAGTCCCATTTGAACGCCCGTTCATATTTCGTTTAGGTGTGTGCGCGCGCGCGCGCGCGCGTTTATTTGGTCTGTCTGGAACCTCGCCATGCGGAGCGGCTTGCTCCAAACTTTGGACGCACGTGCGAAAGGCTCTATGAACGCTGAATACGAGCTTTAGTTCGTCTCGTTCGACGATCCTGAGGCAACGTTACCAAGTCGAAAAATGGATGTGTTGACGTCGAAAGGGAACTTCACACAGTGACAAGTTACCTATTATTAAGTCATCTTTAAATATCTGACAGACTCAGAACGAGCGACCTAACTTGCGCGAGCATAAACGCGAGCCAGTTTAGCATTTTCACGATTGCTTTCCATTAATTTTAGCTAGCGAGTCATAATTTGTACATCGCAATCCGTACAGTTGCAGCCAGTCGATCCTAACACACCTGTCAGTCCATTTGTTCAGGCCCGATCCGTCACCGTTCTGATATCTCCCTGCACTGCAACGTCCTTTACAGCATCCGAGTGTTTGCCGCCATGGTACGTCGACACTGACGATTTTACAAAGCATTTTTCAGCGACTTTCCATGCAGACGTCGTCATCTCAATGCCTTTTCCGTTACGAAGGACATTGCCAGGAACAACAACAACCGTCGAATCCTCATGAACCCTTTAAGGCTAGCGGCCTACCGTCGAGTTGAATTAGTTGTCTTCTGAATCTCATAAACGGTGTCGTTTTGCCGTGGTCCGGCATTGCCTGTCAGAGCACTTTCCTCTGAGCACGATGAGGACTGCTGCGCGTCTCAACGAGCCCCGAGTTCTCCAACTCGAAGGGACGGACCGCTCCACTGGCATCGATTTCCGGCATGGTACCTCACTAACGAACGAACGAACGAACGATCCTCGTCGGCCCGCGAAATGCGCCCTGGGACTTCTCCCTTTCAATGTGAGTCCGTGGCCGGGTCCTCCTGCGTCCGGCGTCATCCATCTTATCCGACAGACGGCGCACGCCGCGTGCTTAATGTGCACTCCGCTCGGGCGTTCGGACGCTCGGGCGTTCGGACGCTCGGGCGTTCGGACGCTCGCGTTGCGAAGTGCTCGTCCTAGGCCTACAAGCGATGCTACACGGCACGGCTTCCTTCGCCGGCATGTTGCATATTAATTAGGCCTGAGTGCTGCCGGCCCCGCCGTGACTTCGTCTTGAAGACGCAAACCGTCCGGAAGACTCTGGAGACGACTTGCAGAGCAAAACTTGCGCGAAATACCCTCTCACTTCTGCTAGCCGTTCGTGACAAGCTTCAGATCAAGCCGTGCTCGTTCAACTCGGGCGGACGAGTGTCTGTTCCAGGCCGACTTTACGAACTGCGATCAGCGTTTGCTGAATTTCGTAGCTTTGTCTGCTCAATGTTCGGGCGTCGAAGCCCTCAAAGGGACGAGACAGCCTCTCTGTCCGTCCAAGATCTCGTTGGTCGTTTCCTGACCCATGAGCATGAGCCTACGCGTTTGACCTGTACCCATCACGCTAAGCAGGCGATGCTGTTCACTATGAGTAGCTTTGTTCTCTTAGCGCTCGCTCTTCCATAGCGGACGTTTGTGGCGCGATGAGATCGTCTCCTGCCGGCATAGAACCGAATGCACGTCTGCAAACAGCGTCCCCGCCTGTCTGCTGACACGTTCCATCTGCCTTGTCCCCCACGTAGCTCAGCTGTAACCGGCGACGTTGGTTAATATACATGGTGTCTGCTGGTGAATAAATTACTCCGTGTTCGTGAAGGCCAATGAGTCGCCTAAGCCCGCGAGGATAGCCAGCACCAGAACAAACGCTTCACCACGGGCAGGTTCATTGTGTGTCATTCGTTCACTCTCGTTCTACCACCCCAAGCCCCCCACGCCCCAGAAAGTCCACCTCGCCTTTTCCCTACTCGCGTCTAATCTTTGCAAAGCGAGTTAATTGAGCGTTGTCCTGATCACGCCTCTATGAGACCACGCCTCAGAGTGGTTCCGGCTGTACCTGAGGTGTCGCGCGTCGTGTTCAATGTTTTCCGCCCTCACCCCTTCCGTCCTCCGGTACCCGTCCGTTGAGATGAAGGTACTGGTGGTGGTGCGGGGAAGTGGGGGCATCGTCCAATGTCCCTCTTCACGCTGAGTTACAGTGATGTCTCCCCCAGGGAACCTTCTGCGTGGCAGGAGTAGCCGGTTGGCCGGCACGAGAGTCCGGTATCACATGGGCCTCCCACTCTTCTCCATTCGTGTCAGTGGAGGGAGGCGACAGGCAGAGCACCTTGTAATCAGCGGATGTATCGAACATCGCCACCCCGCGTTCCCCGGAGCAGGGACAGCGTTGGCAGAAACCGGAAGCAAGCCGGCGAAGTTGTTGACAAATCATTATTATTTCCGGGTTGGGCGTTAGACCCCTTTCATCCTTCGGAATAGCGCCGGGGTAGCTTCGTCGAGCAGTGGCGAAGCAAACAGGGTGAAACGGGTCGTGGGGGTAAGACGCGAAGCTCGAGTGGAGGCCATTCTGTGAGGAATCTGACATCGACGTATCGCGCTATTCCAGAACGGGGCGTTTCCCCGATGCTTGGGACACTTCTTGCAGCTGTCGGGCCTCCGCGGGTTGGCTTCCGCCCCGAGTTGACGGCAACTGTTCCAGCGAAACAAAGAAATAGCTCTGAGGGGAAAGGCCGTGGTAGAATTGGACGTGAACACAAACCGTCGAGAAGGGTCTGGCGTTGCGGGCCAACTCTCGTCGGTGGACACTGAGTGGATAGGTCGGCCGCACAAAGACGAAACATAGAAGCGAAAACGAGTCTCGAGAAGAAGGAGGAGGAACACTCGAAGAGAACGAAACTGAAAATGAACAACGCAGGATTGCCACGAGAGGACATAGGGAGAGAAGACGGGGAACAAAGAGGAACGGCGTGCCTGTCGCTTTTTTGTCTTTGCGTATATATATATATATATATATATATATATATATATATATATATATATG
>MNPL01018368.1:0-25869 GCA_002081605.1 Tropilaelaps mercedesae
ATATATATATATATATATATATATATTAGATAACGTATAGTTATGTCTCTTATCAAATAGAATCTTGAACATAACTTTGAATTACTTGAAGTGTATGCGATATTACATCTATATTAACAATACGTTCTTCTATGTTTCGCAAAGTGTGTCAAATAAAATCTGTAACTTTCTATATAATTTCTGCCAATACTTTGCTTCCGCTTATATTGAGGATCTCGCCCATATTTTTATCGGTACAATCTCTTTCATTCTATGCATGTAGAAGGGATGTATTTGTCTTTTGAATATATAACAAAGATAAATTAACTACTACTATGTATATTAAATGTATAGACGTATACGATCAAGCTGTGGCGTATCCTAATTCATTCCGTCATTTGTGTAGCTATTGAATGATGTCATTGTGATCAATCTGCGCTGATTGTCTGTCGCTACTTGCTAAACGATAGATGCGAATAGCATAGAGGCAGCACTTTTTGGATAAAAGGACATTACTATTATTGCATTACTGCCTCTGCACATTGAATTACAGCAATACCCAGCACGACTACTAGACTCTATATTTGCGATATCGCGAGCGCGGGAAAAACGACCTAAAGGTACGTGGAATACGATATCAGGCCAATCAGCGGCAAAACTATGTGCTGACAACTCTTTGTGTGAGCAGCTCATACGAATAGCGTGGTAGGCGACAATTAGTGTAATTGTACACATGGGCGCAAATATAGACGTCACGTTGACCGCTTGAAATACATACATGGCGTTCGGTCTCGATTAGTTCAGGTAAAAATAGTTAGAATACGGAAAGGGTCATCCCCTACTAAGTAGCAATGCTGTCGCCAGGGGACATCCAAGATGATTTGACGATTCATCAATGGAACGTTGTCAAGCATTGCTCAAAAAATTACTCACTTGTCAATTTAATGACACCGGGACGCTTGTACCTTCTAATCCTTTTGAAAAATTCTTTTGTTATGTATCCAATTCAGTTTATGATGTATACAGTCCCTAATTCCTCTATTTAGAGTATATTAAGGACTGTGTGCGTATAGCTCACTCACGAATATTTCGTAGTATCGCTTTCATACAAAATGCGCTCTCCCCTTGAACGCAATTTCCTCGGAACATTGCTATTTATGACCATGTACTCTTTTCCTTCTTCTTTTTGCCAGTATGGCCGACGTTTAGCACTTACGTTCTTGCTTTTTATTGAATTATTGAATATTAAATTTTTTGCATTGATCTCGCAATTACACATCCATTTAAGCAATTGTACTCGGAAGTAATGCTCACCGTTCAGAATATCATGTCTTTTGTAAACCTATGTCTACCGTTTGATAGTTATAGATATATTCTCTCCGAGAAATCGTGTGCTTTTTCGCTTTACGATTAAAGCACCTCTAGGTGTATACCTTTTGGCGCCTATCATGAGACTCTTGCACTGGCTCAAGCGAAATGTATTTACGTTGCAAGCGGTATCCCCACAAAATACTATTTAGCCCACCTTCACCATGCAAATAGTATTATACCTCACCTAACATCATTTTGTACTTCGCTTGTGTTGAAGACCCCGTGGAATCAGAAATTTCTCTGTTTCCTTTTCAAAATTTTAAAATAAAAACGTCATTAGACATTATCGTCCATTCTATCTGTCATTTTGCTGGTACTGCTTTTTGAGGCGTAGTTGTCTATGCTTGTTCTAAATACGTATCGTATTATGTCGCTTTCGACAATAAAAGATTTCCCTTTCTTTATTACAAACTTACCGATCAATTTCTCCCCTTTCTTAAAATTCGTTAAGATATTATAGAAATCTTCGTATATAAAAAAATAAATGGTCGTTCAAATATATTACGCCTACGGTAATTGCGTTCTTGGGAGTGGATTCTACCGTATAACTATTAGTTTTGCTGCTCATCACAAAATTATGTTACAAATATTGTACCATTTAGAACGTTAGACATGTAGATATCCCAGGAGATACCTTACATCTTGTATCTGTGTCGCTCTTGCTGCAAATCATAAAATTTTTCCTTTCTGCAATAAATGTAGCTTAATATTATTTCACTTTATGTATGTTCAAAAATTTGATCGTGTTATGTGCGTTATTTGCTTAATAATCTTCGAACAATTTCGTACGACACGCAGTTTGGCTACAGTCGCGCACGGTAGAATGACATGTGCAAAACAAATGCCTTTAAAAGTAAGCTTACGACACTGAGAAATTCCATGGTATTATATGTCGAATGACACATTTATGCCCAGGGTGTTATTAGAATTTTTCAAATTTATCTTCAATTTGCATTTATATTCATCCCTGAATTTATTAGACCTTTTTATTACCTCATCAAGACAAAGAAGAGACGAACTCCAACGTGAGTTTTTATTTGTTGCATATATCAAAATTTATTCGTTCACTTTTCTCTTTTTTAAACAATCGTCATTTTCAATTCTCTGTACAACCATACATATATGTTACAATTTTATTTTCCTAAAAAATAGACGGTACTTCCGACTCAGACATGCATTAGGCCTAACACATTATACATCCATGAGTCATTGTACTGTTTGACCTTCCGCGAAGATGTCCGTGTTTCCTTTGGTCTTGTTTTCGATTCCCAGCCGATTTCCAGCCGGCCCATGTATGTTGGTACACGCATATGACACTTGACAATATCCACATTTTTGGAATCTGGTCACCTAATGAAGTTTAATGACCAAACAATGAATTAAATAACCGTCTCTACTATACTTTCCTCACATCCATCGTTATTTCACTTACTTCCCTTGGATGATTGATGCTCATTTGTTACCTTAGCAGTCTACTCTTAGCAGCTGAATTCGGGATAGACGCAATTGAATGGCAGTAAAGTTAAATTTGCCCAAACTGCTATAAAAATCAGTTTTTAGATAGAGTTTAGAGAAATTGATTTCTCACTTAACTATTATAATTGGATTGCGAAAATTACTTATCGCATTATCTAGTCTTTATCGTTTATTCTTATAAAAAAACAACGATAAAGGTGAGCAATTTAATGGCCGAGAAGCCATTCTTGCGATTAAGGTCGTCTTAAATCCTATTTTTATATTCAGAAAATGACAATCTTTTTAGCCAATCTCTCCCAATTATGATACTACAGAACGTACGGTGTTACCCCTCAGTTTGTTTCATAGGCGTTTTATGTAATCCAAAGACGATCAACTGGATTTTTCAAAATTTTCTCCAACACAAACGTATGACAGCATAGTAATAGCAACTATATACCAATCATTTGAAGACTTTCGACGATTCTCTAGTCATTAACCGCTGATCCTGTGCTGTCGGTGGCAAAGCAACAAGGAGTATAAGATTACTGTCTTATAAGACATGTATGATGGCTCTGTACTCATTATTATGCCAATTCAAGAAGTATGTCAAAGTTACTTCGTTAAACATCAAGTCACTTATCTATTGTACAATACATATCTAGCCTAGAGTTGTACAAAAGCAAACTGAGAATTTCCGCATTGACTCGACCCGACAAATTCACTCGCTGGACATACCGTGTTTAGCTGCGTCAAAAATATTATTTTCCTTCCAGCTTCTATTTGGGTTTCGCCGCTTTGATTGATAAGTATCATATCGTTCTTACATTACTTCACCTTCCCAAGAAAACTGCTGCTTACCTACCTCAACTTTTTCGCCTTTACAGTATTGCGCTCTTGTTACTTTACCCAATTATTCGTACATATCAAATCCTGAAGATCTATTTTTAATGGGAATGAAACTAGTATGCGCACCCTCTTGAAAGGGTTTAGAACGATTCGAGCAGGTTTGAAACGATTATTTCAGAGGCAGTGCAGTACATCTCGAATGCTCACAAGCAGACAAAACGGTATGACAAAGAGCAATACTTATCCCACAGCTCTTTAACATAGGGGTTTCGATGTGTCATGCCGGTTCTCTAATGAACTCGACTACCGCGGTAGCTGTCCTTTAATATAACTGTAGTAGTGTCTCACATGATGCTTGTTTGACACCCTCTTTTTTACTAAAATTTTAAAAATGAGTTTCATTTTATATTCTTTACCTTCGTTCCAACCGTCCTCCAATTTATTGCTCACTGCGACTAGTCTCCCAACACAAACTGTACAGTTACATACAATGACACACACTTTTGTTACATGAAGTCACGTGTAGTATATATATTATATTTATATACATATCATTACAATACAATGTATCACAATTGCATGGAACTCGTCAAACGCGCTAGGAGCGAAAGCGCTCTGCTTTATCCAGCATGACAAGTACCATGAAAATGGGTGCTTTCTGAACACATACCTCATTCTGAACGAGTATTTTTGATCAAAATTCTAGGCAAATCTAACCGTGAAACGGTTCCCATGGGAAGTGTAAAAAGTCAACTATTTGAAGTACTTCAAATGCAATTTCCTTGACCCTCTGGGCCTTCATCAATGCTGTCGCCACTGTATGCTCATGCAGTTCAAACAGTTTTATTTAATATCTCTTTTTTAAATTGCAGATCCACTTGTTATGTAGCGTTTGTGAATCGTACCCTGTCTGGGCTATTACGTACCTAAAAGAAGTTCTACGCAGCCTACAGAAAACGATCAACGGTCGAGTTCACTGAATTATTTCATCTAGTGGGAAACGAATACAGCATGAGAGAGAGATAAGCTAAGATATAGCATTACTATTCCACACTTTAAAAAAAGATGACTCAATTCAAAAATGTTATTTCGAGTCTAATGCTATTAGAGGGTACGACTGTGTAATGTAAAAAATGAGGTTTATCGTCGGACATAAAATGTATATCATTGAGAGCTACCGCAATGAAGTGCAACGCCTCCATACGAGATGTTCATCATACTCAACAGGTTGTTCAAGATCGAACATGAGATCTAGTTTGACAAATAGTCATTTGTTTAAGTGTACGTGTTTGGGTGTATGTACGCATTTATTTGCGTGTCTTTGTCTCTATGTGTGCGTGTATGTGTGTGTTTTTCTCTAGGTATGACAGGACGGCGTTATTTAGACGTGCGTAATATTTCGTGATGAGTTCACGTGCACTCCCGTAGGCGTGACAATGGGGGCCACATTTCCATAATATGGCGAATAAATGCCACCGTGTGTGTTCACCGGATGCTGAACGGCGCCATTTATTTGGCAGGCAGGCGCAGTATTACCAGACTGATGTCGATGTCGGAACGGATCTATCGTATTGTATACACTGGGATTCGATGAATGTACGGACTCGTCTGGGTGTCCCGGTTGGAGGCTTAGCACAGGCGGCAGTTCATTGCGCTGCTTGGCTTCTTGCACTCTGTTGTAATGTTCTAGCAGCACCTCCGCCGGCCAATGGTTTACCGGCGAAAGCCCACCTGGTTGCTGTGGCGGAACCTGATTTATGCTCATGGTTACTGACATATTCATCGGGTCGCTCATAGATATAGAATGATCTATGGTCATAGGTACATGATCTAGCGTCATGCTGGAACTAAGCGGCAAGTGGGGAGCCATCGTTGTTACCGGACTCAGGCCTTCTTTAAGTACTGGTGAAGGTGTCAGAACAGGCGTAGTGTTCGCAACATTTGGATCTTTGGGCAGAGTCCCATTATTCAATGCGTTTAGGCTGGTTGCGTTGCTTTTATCGTTAGTCGACACCTTTTTGTCCTTGTCGAGGAGAGGGTCTCTTCGGCGTTTTGCCACGATTACGATTAGGATACAGACTCCGAGAACGAGCAAGACTAAAGGCACGGCGATAATCAAAGCTAACTGGCCTGGGAGTAGACGCAGATCTCCGCGTCTGTCCGAAGGCAGCTGATCTGTGAAGGAAGAATCACCAACTGTTGCCCCACCGGACACTCCGGACCCACCTTGACCAGGCGAACTTCCGAGGCCCCAGATCGACGACGTGGTTGTGGTAACCGGCGGCAGAACCGAAATAGTGACTATATTAGATACCGCCGATAATACCCCATATGTGTTGTTCACCTTCAGTGCGAAGTACTGCGGCAGGGATATCCCGTTGGCTAGCTTGATAAAGACTTGCTCCGGATTGCCGGCTTCCTTGGGCAATGGTGCACTGCCCTCCACCTCCCACTGACTAATCTCTTGGCCGCGCTCGTCAAACTGTGTGACAGCGTCATTGCGGTTGTCAAATCGCTTCAGGATGTACGCAGCAGCCCTGCCATGGTCACGTACATTGCCCGTTGCGGTCCAGCCAAGGGAAACACCGCCATGCCCTCCGTGACTGGACTGCAAGTATACAACGTGAAGGTCAGCAATGCGGCCTGGAATAGACCAGGGTGCCCGGACCTCACCGTCACGTTGCTCGCGTGCCACACGCGTCACAAAAAACGAACCGAAGGAAACGCGACGGGCAAATGGACGGGTTGCATTAAGAGCAGTCCGCATTACGGCGCTACCACAGCATGCCGTATGCGGAACCGAATCGTCTGAGAAAGAACCAAACATTAGTTCAACTGTAAGTGGATGTTGTACTAATTAATTTCAACTGCACATATGTTTACCAGTTTGGCACGCACAGTCATCATAGTTGTACTGTAATCAAATCCTATTTGACAAACAGGATGCATTAAACAGTTGCCCAAAATCTATGGCTTAAATATGGATAATGAAACAAGCTAATCGGGTGCGGTTAATACAATTTGAATATACATTGCAGGTTATTATCCTTTCGATTCAACTACAATTTTTTTAGCTGGTCTGTAAGCAAAAATCTTTATTCTTATTGAAAATCAGTCTGTAGATTTTCAAATCCTCCAACCAACTTGTATAGACAACAATGAAAAACCGCATTTTGATAATAGTGAGTTAACGTTCGTCTACCTGGCACAGTTGCACCTCTCAGAACTGCTGCGTTGCCCTCGGTCTTGACCTCAACGACGAGACGGTGTCTCCCTATACTCTTGATGCCCTCGATGTATCTCGAGTAAACTCCGTCATCCTTTGTCATATCAGGATCTCCGGCTCCATTATCTTTTAGTTCAATACACATCTGCGTTTCAGTCTGGTCTGATACGGGTATAATTTTCGCAACAACATTTACATCAACCACAGGTCGACTTCCCTTACTAACTTTTGCATAAACGATTAATCCTTCCTCCCGGAGGCTCACCTGCGCGATAAATACACACGGTTATCAAGGCCATACGAAATTCTAATCTTTAGTTGGAGCTAAAAAGTTCAGAGAATCACTGTTGTAGATGGCTGCAGTTCTATTTTAACAATTTATTCGATTTTTCCCTGAACATTCCGTCATAGGTTACAAAAGGTAGCAAACGTACGGTTGCGGTTGTATGTTGAATGATCGTTGCGAACTATAATTTTCTGATATAAGCTCCTTATAGATGCAATCGAATCCCAACGGCTCTTTTTTATATCTATAAATTTTTAAAACATAACGTCAACCGAATCTAAAATCCGTCAATAGTCCGTCTCATTCCAAAAAATGAACGGCTTTTTTAACAGCGGCAACCGTTTTATTGGAAGAGCTGTACTCTTACGTTATAGCTAGGTTGCGAGATCCAGACGTCGACTGAGATCGGCTCGTCGTCATCGGTCGCCGGTTTAGCGGCTGAAGAGACAATAATGGGCTGCTTAGTATCTTTTCGTGCTTTAGCCTCCAGACGCCAACGGCCAACTGCAGGATCTGGTATTTTGAACTCGTAGTACCAGAACTGAGCATTCGTTGACACGTACTTGTAGTCCTTGGGACTGTAAAGCTTTTTGCCGTTAGTGTGTCCAATCGGAGCAAACAACAGAATGTCCTTCGGCGATACGGTCCAGGGACGATCAGAGCCGTAATCATGGCCGACGAGACGAACGCGAAGTTCGGCGTTGAGCGTTGGATCGACGTCAAACTCAAAGACCATCTCGTTTTGTTCCTTTCCGTAGAACTCTTTTTGTTCGATCTGGCTAAAACTGTCGTACTGAGCCGCTGACGTTCCCGCATATGTGAAAGTGTACAACGAGTCATAAAGCTCCTGCAGTGCCGTGACAGTGATCGACGTATCAATCGGCGTATCATCAACGGCAACAGTACGTCCCCCGGTTTGCGCCACAAACGTATCCAGTGTATTATCCCTCTTTGGCATCGGCCGTCGAGGCGAGCTTGGACCTTTGCCGGAAGTTAGGCCATCACTGGCATGAGACGACGCGAAGGAAGTAGTCGAGGCTGACGCCGCTGCAGCTGCTTCTGGTGAAGGAAATATGATAGCGTCTACTCGAATACCCTGGATGTCGAAGTTGTGGCGGACAATGTCATCGAAGTGCTGGTCGAGATGGCCATCACCGATGATCATGACGCGTTTCGTAAATCCGTTAGGAGGCACGCGTTCGGTGATTTCCGAGGTATCGTTAAGTGCTTCAAGGGCAGATCGTAAACCGTCCTCAAGTGTCGAATTGATGCTGTTTCCGCTTTCGATGTCGGCGTTTAGCAAGAACGCATCAACGGCATTGCGTACGCTCTCATCGTTTGCTGAAGCTCTGCGTAGAGCGATCTCACTCGCGACTGTCCCGTATGTCACCAAAGCGATTTGCATATCGCTCGGAGCTTCGGAACGAAGGAACTGATTTAGCGCTCGCAGAATGTAGTTGCGCCGATTCTAGACACAAATGAGGAGTGAATAAACGCTTAAATGTAACGTACTTTGGTAACACTGACTGGTTGTGCTGTATGTAATTGACTAATGAGTATCGAAGTGATTTGCATCGTGTTTCTAAAAATGTGATTCTCCAAGCTCGATATCGCGGCCGGTAAAACTGTTACGCTAACGCGTACGGAAGAACCCATTGTAATGTTTTGCGGTACTTAGTATGGACTGTATCTTACTACTTATGTATGCGATGAGGGTTTACGCATCAAATTTTGTGATAACGCTATGATTAAGTCAAAGTGCACTTACATGCTGCATCGTAGCGCCCGTGATTTGAATGACGAATGCTAATACTTGGGCTTTTTCTTGAACGAAGATAAAGCGGGTGCGACCCAGTAGTCCACTAAAAGCGCAATCGTTACAATCCAATGCGAAAAAGAATGATAGCTTATGCTCGCCAAGAAAATTACTTACGAAAAAAGCAATAATAATAATAATAGTCGATGTATCACGTCAGGCCGTTGATTACTTACCTTCGGGGCCTTTGATGAAAGTCCGGGTGTTGCTCGATGACCTCTGTGGTAGATCTTTGATTGCACATGACATTATGCTTTGTTGGAAGAGTTTGATCATGAGGTCGTGGACTTCCGCAGAAGTGTGTCGCGGATGGTAAACCGCTCATGAGAGATGCCTCAACAGCATCATGTTGGACGGAATACACTGGTATGCAATCGTGATCCAAAGGAAGGCCGTTCATTAGGTTTATCGTTGCGTTGCACGACATGCCATTCCCGTTCCTGAAGTTTCATACGTAGATAACAACGAATGGTTTAAGTTGGACTCACAACACTACTAACGTTACTTAATACTACTACGCTTGTTTTTTGTTGAACTCCAACTACAAGGAGTCAAAGACAAACAAGCGCTTTCTTCGAATATAAATGAACGATCTTCACGAAACGTTTAGCTATCATTGAATGATCAACACGTAACGATACACTTGTAACATATAGAGAGTACAGATTATTTTACCAAGCTACCTGCACTAGCAAGATCCTGACGTGGCAAGCGTTTCTGTAGTTTTACTCTAGTAAAACAATTGCGTGCCTTTGTACATATATAGCATGTAGTGCACGGGTGAGCTGTTGGTGTCGCTCCTGTGGTTTTCCACCGCCACTGGCCGATTTTTCTTCGTATCACCAATGCAGTTAGCAGTGGAATCAAGGTGGTTCGTCAGCACCTCGAACTCCGCATTCTCTGTGAAGAGTGGTTGGATTGTGGGTGACTTCCACTCTCTGGTGACTCGGTGACTTATATGCTCTTAATTGGAATTTCGCTCACCGGTTTCCATCTTTAAGGTGGAGCGGCTCGGGTTGGTAAGGGCAAGGCAGATTGGTACGCAGGAGACAAGTTGCAGCCTCAGCTCCTTTAGGAAATAAACCAACCTCAACGATCTGAATCGCTCAGACAGACTTGACTCGGCGGTATGAGAAGGAATCGTAAGATCCGACTGCCACAGACTAACCAACATCCCGTATACACAAGAATAGTTTCTACACACGTAGACACACACTGTACGTCTAACCATAAGTAGTAAAGTAACTAGGAAAGTCGGAGCTAAGACGTCGGGGCAATCTCTGCATAGCTGTATGTATGCTTACATGCATTCAGCCAACGGATTATTAAAAGCTAGCATGCTCTGGTCACCAAGAAAAGGTGTGGCCGTGTCGGTCATTGGTGAGGACTCCACGTCACTGTAGTTACGTCATTGTACTAACGATTCACTCGACAATAAACGGCCAAACCGAGTACGATTTAACTACGTAGCATCAACGTCTGTTGCAAACTGGGACTAACGATTCATTAAAGATGTAAAATGCCTTCTCCTAGAAAGACCTGAGGATTTCGACTATAGACCGAGTTAGTACGGAAATGCTAGCTGTGGAGGAAAGATCCAAAAATTGTATTCGTAATCGATTGGTGACTTAAATGCCGTTGGGTGACTTAAAGGGTGTTTGGGATATCGTGAAACGTAGATGTAGATGTAATAGATGTAACACTCCCGATTGAAGAGTAATTGCAATTGCAAAAAGAAGGTCAACGCTAAGCAGGTGATGGATCACTAATGGATTCTTCGGTTCGATTTGGAAATAATGGATTTTCTTTACGGTTCGTTCATGGTTATATAAAGAGACACGATGAGGTTCGCGTATTCAAATGACTAGTGTGAGATTATTGTTGACCTATTTATATTCTAATAAGGTTCGGACCTCTAGCTTCGACATTATCTACGCATTCTTTATCCTACGATATAACTGCAGTCAATGCTGCAATAGCCTGAATCTGTCCGGATCCTCTGACTTGTGCAGTCGAGACCGTTCGGCTGTTGATAATACACCTAAGGCAAGCATTATTTACGCTTGGCCGTTCCAGCTGCTGCAGTATTCGTAACGTAGGACATTTCAGTGTAAAATTGGTTGCGCGACGCAGAGGAGGACTCCCTATTCATATTAAAGAATGAACATTAGCAGTGCTTTCGAGGGCCTATAGCTTGCTCGGTTTTCCAACTAATATTATGTTCAATTGTGCGATTCACAACCGAAAACCTAAGAAACTAGATATACATCCATTATTTCAAAAACTAATAACTTGTAAATGGAATTGGCAAACAATCGGGAAGATAGATTGTAAATATTGCAAATAGTAATGTTCTTAATTAAAACTCTAAAGCTTATTGAGGTATTTTGTCTTTGTAGGAACTAGTACTCTGTCTTTAGAAAAAAGATTTATCGTCCGGTGACCAAAGTTGAAGAAAATATGGACAACTTTCCCTCAGATGCTACGACCGTTTAGTCACAATCGTGACGGTACGTGATGTTACATATATACATATCGGCATCAAAACACCCACATAAATATATATCTATATACATATACTTTCAGGTTATGTATATTATTACTAAAACATAGCTGGCATTACTTTCTTTTAAAATGCTTTGCCTGTATAATAATGCACTCATATTAAGTAATAAATAAAAAATCTACGAACCTAAATTCCGGTCGAACGGGGCGGTCAGCACATACATTAAGCTCAATGTCATTGGGGTCCTGGCTTCCCGACCTAGGAAGGTAGAGCGGATAGACAGGGTCTCGAGGAAATCCATGCTCCTTAAAAACTCCGTAACGGTATACAGCCCACTCTCGTAGAAAAACGTGATCTGTAATTGAACACGATTGAACTAGAGGTCAGGTAGACGAACAAGTCAAAGGCTAAAATGTTATTGTGCAAATCAAAACGGTATTTATCCTTACATATCTGCTAATAAAGAAGGTTACTCTATTTTTTTGTACTATAAGTATTAAGTTTTTTTAGAGGTAGATAGGTCCGAGGAAAACAAAAAAATTGCAACTCACGTGGTTTGCCATACTTGTCGAACCAGTTTGCTGCGTGCTCCCCATTGGCGGCGTATGAACGCAAGAATGTATCTGGAACAACAAGGTGCCGACCTTGCACACCGCACCCCGCGTACTGAACAGCAAATGGGTTTTCGCCAAATACCGATTCTTCGCCACGTTCGATTAGAATATCAGCCCGATCCCACTGTTGCCAACTTGGCGCCTCCACTCGAGGGAGAGGCTGACGGGCCCAGTTGCCTTTCGATTCCCACGAACGGGGTATTACCACCGTCACCTCGGCGAGATATACGCCACGTGCGCGAAACAGCTCCAACGAAGCGTTGCGAAGTACCGCCTAAAATACAAACAATAAGTAAAATGTTAATTCTTGTTCCTGCGATCCTTGAAAGCGAGTACATAACCATTACGAATGCCCATATATTCATGAGCAGGTCATTAAGCATACAGATAACGCCCTTACGTGCATAATACGCCATTAAGTGTAATTTAAAGACTTAGAATAGGTGCAGTTTAAAAAGCTAGAAGGTTAGGTCTTTATGAAAAGCGCCATTTGTGCTTATCAAATTATTATTATTAAAATGTTCATGTAAAAATTATTATTAAAATGTAAATGTCGTTCGCGATGGAGGTGTGTCGACGCCATTTCGATTCCAAACTTTATTTTTCTAAAAAGGTAACTAAAACTAAACTAAGTGGCTGCTTATCCCGTCGCAGGGGGAAGCATCAAGGGACAAGCAACCTGCAGTTCAGCAATGTGCAGCCACGTTCAGAGCTTTGAGCACAATATTCAAATCATAGACAAATTGCGCGCAAACAAAACCGATATACGCGAAACAAGAACTCCACTAATTGTTTTTTTGAAATGACCAAAAAATGCTTAACAAAATAGCTACTTACAGAAATTTGATGGCAGCCACAAACAAGGGTATCGAAGTGTGGCGCCCTTTACGTGCGCACCCTTGCAATACTGATTATCTCTATCAGCTCAAATTGTTTTGCCATGGGAAAGGTCTTTGTACAGCCCCTAGACCGAAGTAAATGTGCCGAAATCACCAATGGAAGAACAACAAATTTTACAATGAGTTACCGTTATAAATGCTAGATAACTAACGGCAGCTAAATAAAAGCCAGTAGCAATAATATCATAGATGTTAGTTGATGATGAATTGCCGGCGATGATTTCTCTCACAAGAGAAAATCAATGACAAACTTGCTGATAGTCGGGCACATGCGCAGGGAAACTGAGGCTAAACACTTTTGTACCAATCGGAGGCATATACTAATATTGTTTCCCTCGGGGAAAAGCAATAGTTTCTGGAAAAACGTCATAAGCATATGGGCGTGAACCGCCATACGGTAACTCATTCAATTTAGTGATATATTGATAAAAACGAAGATTGGAGGCGGATCGTATGGTCTTGTCACGACGAGAGCGGGAACATTTCACGAAAATGTTGGCTGCTAAACTGGTAACGAAGGAACGATTACTGTGATTATGGACTATATTATCGTGAACCGAGTTTCTGATTGGGAATAGCGTATCGACGACAGCTGTGATATCAAAAATATTAGGGCGCGCAAGATTTTGCTAGTACGTGTTAATTTAAACGGCATCTGTGTGCAAATCAAACTCGTCTGACTACTGAGGTGTTCATACAGAGCCTAACTCAAACGCCAATGATGTTCTAAATCAGTAAGATCGCCCCTATTCACGGGACAAGTTCATACTAAGTCAGGTCCGAGGATTACTTTCACCTCGACATTATCATTGCTAATATACCTTTACCAACATTTGTTTGCTCTAGTCTAAATGGAAAGTAAAAAAAGTGGAAGGGTGAATGGAAAAAAAACATGCATAACAAGCGTAATAAGGATAATAAGGAATAAAGACTGGATAATAGTTGAATCAGTAAGATTTGAGTTAAAGGTATTGCAATTTAGTGATATTTAATTACGTGTATCGGTGTCTACCTATTCAAAAACGTAAACAAAAAAGGCACATCACCGGCATCATAAGAAATGTTCAGTTTTTTCACCGAATGCTCGTTAAGGTGCACAAGTTTTATTTCATTTGACATTGACTGTCGTTTTTGGTAATAGTCTCAATTACCTATATACGCCTATATATGACTATAACAAGCATGTGACGTCCAATTCCTCTTAGAAAATCGTTACAAACTTATTCCAGTCGCCAACAGCCACCTTAGTACGGCGAATACGTGATAAGAAAAAAAACTTGAGGCAAAGAGACAACCAAAAAAGACGATGCTTCCCAAGCTCTAAGTGATGCAGCAGGTCCGCTGCATTAAACTGGCGGATCTTTCCATTAACGAGTCGTTTATCGCGAAATCGAGCGAGAATTTTTCTTCGTTGTGGTGTTTTTTGTACAGATTTCACGTAGCATATTTTCCGAGTTGTAAAATGGACAGTCTGCCGACGGAAACGAGGATTGGCAGGCAATCACACACATCCTTTTTTTGACTGATAAACACTAACGTCTTGGGTATCGTATCCCAGCAGAATCGCAAGGAAAACGTTGCTTGTCTATCTATGCCAGTGTGAGCACGTGTGCGCGTGTGTGTGCGAATATTACCGACCTTTATTCTACCCTCAATTGATCCGTAAGACGCCGAGAGTGTTTTGAGCGAACCCACATGTCGCACGGCTGAGGAGAGCGCTGACGCTGTTTGCTCCGCAAGCGATCGGTCGACTTTTTATGCAGCCGCAGACGTGTCGGTTTCTATTCAGGCGCCGTCAACGCACTTTTCAATGATTGTGACTGACCGTGCGGTCGACTGAATGAGTGACAGATGTCGCTAGTGCAACCATCACCTGCTCGACACCGATATCAGTACACCAGTGTCAATACCATGCTAGCGGCAAAGCATCAAAACGCTTCGTATTTTTTTACTCGTTGCTAACAGTGGCTTCGGCTAATAAAGAATAGCTGATACTCCGCGCCAACACTGATGCAACCCAACAGAGTTTGATAATGCTGGGCTTGCCGATTTTCCATACAAGCCCATTTTGTTCTCAAGTTCCCTATGTATTTCAAGCTCTTAAGCAAAGCCGAATAATGCCAAGTTTTCTCCAGCACCAAAGAGGCGCGATAAATTGAATCGAGCTGGGCAGTTGTGCATGTCGAAGGCAAAAGTGAAAAGGAATAGCTCCAACATCATTAATTACCCGACAATATGTCCACCTTAGGTGTTTCTCTAATTTGACGAATCAGACCTTGACGAGGAAGCAAACGATTCGCAATACTCGCACAGGCAATGAATTTTGTTCAAACGAAAGGCCGCGGCACAAATAATGATTGAAATTAGAATGAAGTATAAAAATGCACGAGCTTTTTTTGATCTTTATTGTTTAAACGCTATTGTAGTTCGATTTTGTTTGGCGTATAACTATTACGAGTCGCGCTCAGTTTTAATAATAACATTTATGCAAATTTTTAAAAGAATATTAACTAACCTCACAACAAGTGTGAGTATATTTCATTTGTTTTTGTTTCAAGATAGGGCTACCAAGTATTAATGCGTGCGTAGTCTGATTGAACAATGCAAACTTTTTGAATGACTATATGAAAAGTAAAAACCCATTTATTTGTGTATTTTTTATTGTATTTGTAACTTTTTTATTGGTTTCGACGGGAATCACGACTGGTTCAAATTGTACCTTCTTCTGAGACCCACTTTAATGTTGGAGGCGTAGGTAAGCAGAATTATCGCTTCTGGGCTAGGAAAAATTACAAGTATGGTAAATGTAATCACTATCCGTAAACCACATGGGGATCTTTCCTAGTCCATTTGCTACTATTCGGTTTATCAACACCATAAACATTTATATGGGTATAAGGACAATATTTTTACACTGATATTCCTTTACGTTTGCACAAATAAAAATAGTTAAATAATCGCAAAAAACGTGTTCTTTTTATTTGCAAAATATCCAATAAGTGTATGTCTTTGTATTTAAAGTATTTGAAAAAAGTAAAAATATGAAAAATTAATTAAAAGCTAATTTAGACTAATATTTGCTATATCACAACAAAACCAGAATGTCAGATACAGAAAGCTCACCTACATGCATCCTACATAAATCCTTAACATCATAATGTAATATTTTTGGACCACCGTTTATATTACTCGATCTGACCTCAAAATTGCAGTTTGAATGTGTGGCAATAATTCCTCATTAAATTCCTCATTCCTCATTAAAATACGCCTTACTGAGGGCAGTCGATTATCAGAGCTAAATTTAGACGATTTTTATCGATTCGATTCAAAAGGCATGGGATTTAGGTAAATGCTCACTGTGAATCGCTGAAGTAAGACCTTTGGCAAAATTGCAAAACTTTTTTCGAGACAAACTTTGCTGAGGCCAATGCCGTACCATGGATGCATCTTCTTGGGACCCCCTTCCCTTTTAGCGCCTATCCATCCATACTTCGCTCGCATTTAGAGCAATGTAGAGCGTCTCGAAAAAAGTAACTGAAAATTACTCAAAAAAGAGTACGTTCTTGCGTCGTGCCAAGCTTTAAATGGCTGAATGAGAGGGAATGCACTACATGAGAGCGACGCTTATGTTTTTCGCAACTTCTAAGCGACCATCCCCCAGGCAACTCGTAACCTCTGTAGGGCTTTCTACACGATCATTGTCTCTCCACCACCTCTAGCGCTTCTGTGCAAATCAAAGAAAGCATCTATGGTCGTGCTCCACGATGAATGCTGGCATTAGCTGGTATATTGATGCTCAGGAAACACGGAGCAGAGAGAGGGTAGTGCTCGCTATTTGAAAGTTCGGAGCTCGCACGAGACTTGCAATTGCTAGTAATTTTCTCGCGGACAGAGATAGATGTTCTAAAGATAACTCAGTCTTCTTTCAATACGTGAAAACTGGAAAGAGAGACGAACTAATATTTAAACATATTAAACATGTTAGAAGCGTAAGGCGCGTGTTTATTTTATCAATCCGAAAATAGACTTCATTACCGACTAAAGATGGCCATCTGGCTCTGAAAAATAGGATGATCAGACTTTGCTATTCCTATGAATAACTAAACTAAGCGCATTTGAAGGGATGAGTCAAGTGTCCATCACCAACTATTTTGTCCAACATCATGTAGGTTTTAAAAAATCTTAGAGGAGTTTTAGATACCACGTTTACATGCTGCTTTGACCTTGAATGTCTTGACCACCAGCGTTACTTCTGGTTGATCGTTAGTCACATACGCATGTGTGTTATAAGGTATATATCATCATAAAGAACAACAAATATTGATCCGGAGTAATGCGAACTGGGTATTTATAGATCGAGTATCATATCTATACCAGCTTAAGTTATATGGATGAGCAGACCCGACACTGTTTCTGTCCTTTACACGCGGGATATCGCCTATAGAATCCGAAAAACGTGATTTCGTCCTAAAAAAACTTCTAGTGGAAAAAACCAATAGGCACATTGTTGGTTTGCAAGCTGTTAAGGCCGTTGATTCTCTTGGAAAAAAGAGTACAACGTCCGAAGCAAGAAAAAGCAAGCCACGTTCTGTTACGTAAATATCGACCTAGCGTTACGTTACAACGATAATGATGATGGTAAAGGTAATGGCAGGCATTCATTCAGCAACAGCAAAACAATGTTAATGTCTTCTCCTATTATATTGTCAGAAGCGTTTATAAGTGCTTACCGACTAGGAGATATAATACTGAAAATCAAAAGGTAACCCCATGCAGCAATTGAGCAGTCTTCACAGTTAAAGGCGGACGAGCCAATACAACCCCATGGCCATGAACAGGCAATGGAACACCATTTCTGGTTGTAAGCCGGAGTCTCGACTCTCTGACAATAGCCTTCATCCAACAAGCAACAAGGAGACATCGTACCCAAGTCGTACGTTCGCTCTGACATCTGTCAGCTTACTGTCAGATCGCCTTGCTTCAACACCGACAACTCGTCTCCCTTCGTTTCGATGCCCGCTCTACTTGCCCAGGGAACGACAACCGCAACAACAGCGATATACAATCACAACGACAAGAACAAAGCTCTCGACAACGACACAGAAAAGTGGTCGAACGGAATCCTAAATATAAACAGACAACCGCTAGTCGCCGAGGGGGGAGTATACATTCGGCCAAAACATGTATTTCCCCGTATGAACTTCCACATGGCTTTCATAGGGTACTTCTCGACTACGGGACAGGGTTGTCCTCGACAGACGTGTAATGAGGAAATTAACTTTCTAGTGTAATGTCACACAGTGCTAAATACGTGGAAAGCAAAAAGACCAGGGTGGTGTCGAATTTATCGGAATGACAAGACTGAAATGACAAAAACGAATGACACAAAATATAGAAAGTTGCGTTTTTCGTGTTTCGGTGATGGCTAGATATGAACTGCTCGTATTACAAGCAATACCGTTCTGTTGTCTCAGGGATGAGGGATCATCTCAAATTTAGAAAACTAGTAGGCCTGAACATTTTGTGTGAAACTACGAAAGTCTAAAGGTGCATGTCAGTAATTTTTAGACTTAGCATGCGCTGTTGGTGACATCTAGATGTTTTGACTTTTTGTCGAGCTCGGTGGTTTGGTGCATTCGTATCCGCCTTGCGATTGGAGGAGACACGTAAATGCACGGGTTTGATCCCCGCCGGTGCACATTTACATTTATATGGGATCCATCTTACGAAGTAACGCAAATACTGCTACCGTGGACGTTAAATGTTGGCTGATGGTCAGCCTTAAAAAAGATGTTTTGACTTTATTCTGGCTCCATTTTATAAGTAGCCATCTAACATAAAGCCAGATTTTTCATTTTCTTTAATAAAAAGCAGATGGCTAATACATTTTTATGCGAGCAAATTGTTTATCGATAACATCGATAATTGCTCGTTCTCCTCAGTATGTTATGTATCATCAAACGCTTCGGACTTAATATTGTCAATGAACAAGCATTGTTGGAGCGTTGGTCTCTAGCTAACTGATAGAACGCGCTCTTCAGGATGTTGAGTCCAAATTAATTTCTCCATCTTGTAGATCTTAAATAACACGATTGCCTTCCCTGCAGTATTATCGTATTAAAATTGATATATATATATAGGTTAAAGGGCATCATCTCCAGATAGCTTTGAGTCTTTAAACTCAGCGAACTTGGGGTGTGATTGCGCCGCCAGCATGCTTGTTTTAAAATAATTCACGATGACCACTTGTGGAGGGTTGTTTCTATGGTAGCAGCAAGCAAAATTTCTAACCGAGTATTCATTTTTAGTCTATTCAGTCTTTCTGTCTTTTCTACTTGCAGTCTCACTGTACATCGATTTAATAGGAAAATTAAGTCTCAGCTGTACCACAAAATACTGTACGCCATAGCTGGATCTGCTTTAATAATAATAATAATAATGATAATAATAATAATAATAATAATAATAATAATATAGTAGAGGTGAAAGCATTATTGTACACATGTCTATGCCCTAAGGAGTAGGTTTGATTTTACTAAAGAGCAATGTCCGAATATATATATATATATATATATGTATATATATATATATATGTTCATTCAGGTATTCTCTGTCTAAAAGCATCGCTTTTTCCCTCTTTCCGCTTAGTTGCTATCCTAGTTTCCCTCCTCTTTCACTGCTTTTTGGTGCTTCTGTCGCGCCGTATGTCTATATACGGGTAATGTGGCTGAAAGACTTTTGGTATGCGACTCGTGTGACGGCTAGTCCCGAACGACGGTAACAGCAGCCGTAGAAGGGGCAGACGTGATCTGAACCAGTTCCGCTGCTCAGCTGAGGGCGTCCCGGCTCAAGCGAACACACTACCACCCATTCGAAGTTGCAGCTGCTTTGGCTTTGGAGAAAAAAGTACCAGTCCAACAGGATAACGGCCAGGTGGAAGACAACGTCGTTTCTTCTAGTTTTTTAAGGACTACCCGTTTACTGACCCCTGGGTATCGTGCGCAAGACCTCAGGTGGTAGGTATATCGTCGTTGTCCTGCTAATATAATTTCTCTCGCATGGGTTTGGCTATTCTTTGCGTCCTCACAAACTTCGCCGCGATACATTGAAGAAATAGATACAATCAGCCCTTCCAAGATGAACGCACAATCTATTAAACCAAGGCAGACAAATGCCTTCACACGAAAGTACAAGACAGAACCTCGTCGCAAATCTACGGGTGTGGGTCATCGAGAAAGGGCTAGATATAAAAAGAGGATATAAGAGGATGATACGTCAGTATTTGTTGTATCAACATGCATCATTTTAAACAGTTCAACTCCGAGATAGTTACCTCGTTTGTTCGAAATTGCTCTTTTACTCCTTCATCTATGCGTGCCCCAATAAAAACCGAATTTTATCTGATGATATAGACATGCTGCACTATTCAATGATCGCACAGGCAAACTAAGTTTACAAAATAGACTTATGCATCAACGCATCTAAAGCCCTGCAGAAAATTCATGCACTGCTGCAGCGCACAGTTATTTTATCATTCGATTTCAGCACTTCGTGCGTCGGTATTCCAATATTACAAACTCTGGATTGGAATCAGCCATCGTATCTTTTAGCATTTGTCTTTATGATATGTTATGTTCACGTGATCATGTGAACATACCACCTTTTGATCTATCCTGTAGGAATTATTGAAATCTATGCATCTTGACAATGATAGCATCGAGAAAACTTTTAGTATCACGGCCCGTGAGCCAGGTGTGATCGACATGGGAGCTAGGAGCAACATAAGCAGATTTTTTTATTAATATTATTATTTTATTATTTTAAGCAGAGTATTTTAGTCGAAAGTACCGTAGCTTCCACTACAGTTTACAAATGCCAGGAAACAAGCTGGTTCCTTTGCATTAAGAAACACGCGCATTATAAGTGTAATTTGCAAATTAAACAGTTTGCGTATAAAATGGACCGAATACAGATAGTCCTTCAGGAGTCGGAGTTATCTTTGATTAAACATCATTGGTATTTAAGGCTTCAAAATATTTCGGTTAGTCACCGTCTGTACGATGGAATGTTAGGCGCTAACCACGGCAGATTCCGGCATGAGTTGCCAAGACCGGATCTCAACAAAACCAAATAAACACTCTCACTGCCTTAGATGATTCTAAAACAATGATATAAATTATAGCTACCATAATCTCCCCCTCGTCTCGAGCCTGGGACACTGACACATGCTGAAGTTTTGCAGCTCGTGGCGAAGCGCTTGGGGGAACAGAAAAAGGAAAGGTGACCATTCAGATACCGTTACCGCATCAATAAAATGATTATGATTGCAGTTGTTTGCGTCGGTATTATTATCGCGGTTGTCCTCATATGTCCGTATATTCTACCGTATGTACTGTCAATTGGATCCATTTAGTAGTCCATGCAGTAGAGAGTTGCTGGATGGGCTCGGCACTTTCGATGATGCGCACATGAACAAATCGTAAAACAGGAACCTTTGACCCCGGAAGAGAATCCGAAGAGGAAAATTAACGTCATCCAATAAGCCGTAGTCCGCATGACTGGTCTCGTCGTGTTCCTAAAATCACGACCAAAAAGACGGAGTGCCAAATTGCGATAGACAGTGGGAAAAAGAGGGAGAGAAACTTCGAACAAACGACTTTGAGACCGAATCCGAAGAAATAGGTGAACGTACCTTAACTGATTCGCTATATTTACCGAAGTGCTGCTGTTTCGCCAAACAGCAGCAGATAGTGCTTCGATTAGTTGGAGTATCGAAGGTTCGAAAATTTTTGTTAGCTACATTTTTAGCCATAGACTTTTCTAATGTTTCTGCTGGTTTAAATCCTTATGGCTGCCGATACGGCTCAAACTGAGTATTTCTACGAACTTAAGATTTTAATAAAAGCCTTTCAAAGTGACGTCTCTTTGAAGATGACAGAATGGCATGAAGCTCACTCACTATATTTTCCCCTAGTCAGCCATAAATTCCACTGCAGGTTTTGTGATAGGTATATAATAGAGTCCTCTCTATATTTATAAGTTTATTATCAATAGTACTGATGAGTATTATTTGAACTGTTGAAAAATGCGTCAAAAAGGTTTAACACCGCATAAGGGGATAAAAAGACCCAGTTAGATCCATATGGATAGGCTGTTACTAGTTCTCCTCTGTACGAAATAGAATCACCCACGCAGTATGTTGGGCAGAACGGAGCAAAGGGGGCAGCAACATAGAGCCGGCGGCCAAGCGGAATGAAAGCTTTAAGATAAGCAGATAGGATTTAGGTAGGATTTCCATAAAAGATGGTCGCGCACCCCTTCCCAGTGGTTCAGCTCTACCAGTGTATAGGCGTGGCCGAAGCCACTTGCAGCCCCTACGTTTGTACAACAGCAGACACATTTGCTCGTCCACCTTACATACATTCCTGCGTAACCGCGCCTCCCAGTGTTCCGGCCATTGGCTGCGTGACGGCCGCTACGAAGGTCGCCGCAGCAGAAAAAAGGATGCAAATGCAAATCCTTCCCAACGGTTTCCTTCCTGTCTATGATGACATGGAGGAGAGTTTGCGGTAGCAGAAGCGCCTAGCACTGCCGCCTGGCAGACACGACCTGGCTCGGTCTTTGCGATCGCTTTTTTACGCCGACTGCGCGTTTTTCAGAAGGGACGCCCAAGCATTTTCCGGTCAACGTACAAGAGTGTATGACGCGTGAATTGAGAGATTTCAGACAAACTAGAATAGCTTCGGCTGTTTGCAAATTCGTTGTCCTCGCAAATCCTTATTAGAGACGACGTATCAGTAGGCTCGCGAGTCACTTTAGAAACGCTTTGCTATTGTAAGAGCATTAGCGTAGAAATGATACGTAACATGCTCTACAAGCATAATCTCGCTGAAAAAATAACAAAATTGAACACCAAAGCACGACGCTGAATTATGGAACCTTAGCAGTGTATCTGGATGGAAACTTGTGGCTTACAAGAATACCATTAAATGTTTCCAAAATATATTAATCGCTCATTTTTCATTAGGCTGCCCCCACAAAATTGAAAGCTCAGCCAATGAAGACATGTTCTTCGTCTGCGCAAAACAGATCCGGCAAAAATTCATATTGAAAAGAAGTTATCGAAGTCTCTGTCTGAATTTTTCTCTTTCACAGGTACGCCTAGATTTTGCCCTTTCTTTCTTACCTTCTTTCCCCGTGCTAATTTCGGCAATGTGATTGCTTACTTGAGATTTTGTTGTTTGGTTAGCTAGGTTCGTCGGTTTTGGCAGTCTTTTCCTGCTGCTCCGTTTAAATCAAGTAAACCTTTGATCAGAGAGAGCCCACCTGCGCCAATAGCGCCAATACACTGCTTTAACCCCTATGACTTTCATTATTATAGGCGCGTGGGCAACGGCCGAAAACACAAGCTTTCTTTGTTGTTATGATCCAGTTATAGGTTGAAGGTATGAGCAGACATCTAATTACACACAAGGTCAACGCTGTGAACACTGCTGGCAAAGAGGCAATGGTACCGCTATTTAAACGTGTTTCATTTGAATTCGAGCTAAACATAACATGTAGGTACATACACTCTGACTGTTCACATATTAAGCCGTAAATTTGAAAATCTAAAACGTGGGCAAGACATGTCTCCGTTGAAGATCTAATAAAGAAGGTAGTGAATGGAGCTTGTGTGGTATTATATTAGGTTCCTGGCTCCCGCATGCTCATATCAGCCAATCATTTTATGCAGAGTCACCTGAATGTCGCCAGTGAATGAGGGTATAATTCTACGATTAGAGCCTATAAATGCTAACAGCTTATGCATTCGTCTATTAGGTATTCATCTTTCCGGTCCTTCCCTTCGTTGTCCTCATTAGTAGCTATAGCGTGGCGATTCAAGTTGCTCGCGGCATTCCGGGTACCCGTAGATGAAACAGCACACTTTCACGAATCATTACTTCCATATCGGTACTCGAATCATCGGCTTATTTGACATGTTGAGTGTGTTTTTTCTAATGCAACATGGACTCCAGTGTAATTACTATTTAGTCGCTATAGAATTATTTTGAATCTCAACGCATGAGAGCTTAGTCCTGAAACTAAATGATACAGCAAACGGAAAATTCGTCTTTGGAGCGAAAAATGAAAATGACCTTGATTAACTTTTCCCATTACAAGCCTAGACAATTTCTAACTAGGGTTTGTCTGACTCACAGTGGTACTAACGTATAGGTCACATTGAAGGCAAATGATAAAGCAGATAGAACAGTCGGGACCTTACACAATCTATTCATCGAAATTTGGTATACCCGCTCTCACTTGGAGCCATCTGTTGATAAGGTTTGGCATACGTTATGCCAATATGTACTGCTGTGGTGATTCACGCATTCTAACTGGTACTGGGTATCTTTTATTTAGGATATGTCAGTTATCGGTCTTGACGGTTTATTTATGCCTTCACGTAATTATGCAAGTAAAGGTTACCCAAAGAGCTTCTTTGTATTATTCTCGCCTTGTTATTCCTCTACTCGCTTACCATCCCACCATATGTGCTAGATATTTGTATTACATAGTACGGTAACGTATGCTTGCTTTGTCAGGGGCTATTAAGTTGCGAAGGGGTTCAGCATAAGCCAGAGTTCGATTACCATTCTGCCACTTACTCACCTGTAATCAGAAACGTAGAAACAAACAAGAAAAAGGCTTGTTTGTTATTTTCGTGGTTGGCCTGTGTCTTTCTGGTTAGACCTGCTTCTACTTGCCATTACTGTTAACTAGCAATTACTAATAAAAGACCTCCTACACGTGTTAAACTCGCCTGGCTATGTGACACTACTTAAATGGGTCTCAAGGTCTAGCTTTTCTCTAAGTAGTGTTGGTGTCCAATTGAAGCGAAAGGCAACGAGAACCTGACGATTGTGGGAACTAAATGAAACATTCAAGCATACAACCATCGATACACACCGACCCACGCAGGCCAAGTATCGACGACGAAAATGTTCTCTGTGTCTTCCGAGGCGAAAACCCTTTTCCCGAAGTGTCGCCCTCCCGTCGAATTACTTAGCGTCTCCTGGTTTTCTTTTTCTTTGGCCAGTCTCTAATAACAAGAGGCATCACCCGTCTTTTATCCTTAATTCTTTCGCTAGCTGCCTTTTTCCATCGCTTAGAGGTGATCCTCGTCTCTCGTTTGTGAGGAAAAGAGAAATAACGAACAACTCTTCGCAGTGTTTGCTGCAATGAAGATTGAAGGCTCTCCACATTCGGTGCTTTAATCAATGTTGTGTTCGTACGCCTGTCAGTGAACAACAGCGACGTCAGTAAAGGCAACAACAATAAGTGCACAATTAAACTCGACATATATATATATGTCGAGTTATATATATATATATATATATAGTGATTTATGTAATGAATGTATTATTATGTCATCCCTATGCTCTATACATCCCTCCTTGATAGATTTTTGATAAGAATATGTTTTAGCGTGTTAGGATTGACTGCACGTAATCCACAACATAAGTGCAATTTGCAACAGAAGATTTCGGCAGCACTCAAGGGTTTGGGTGATGCTGAGTGCGCAGATCGACACAGCAAACAAGAGAAACACCTAGGCTTTGATTAAGCAGCCAACACCGCATCGCAAATCATACAAAAATTTTAATCAAGGTCGATTTGTTATGCAGGTGATCATGTTATGCAATTATCGTTGAATCTATATGCAGGTCAGGTACCTTAAATGTATTCGGATGTATCACATTAACGGTCATTAAATTTTTTAGTTAGTTAGATAGTCCAGCAATCGGAGCAAACTATATGGTTACAGAGCGTTCTTGCTTGGTTGTATTAACTTTATTTTTGGAGATTGAAGCAGCCGCAGGCAAAA
>MNPL01018368.1:26477-45286 GCA_002081605.1 Tropilaelaps mercedesae
CAACCATATAGTTTGCTCCGATTGCTGAACTATCTAACTAACTAAAAATTTTAATCAAGGTCGATTTGTTATGCAGGTGATCATGTTATGCAATTATCGTTGAATCTATATGCAGGTCAGGTACCTTAAATGTATTCGGATGTATCACATTAACGGTCATTAAATTTTTTAGTTAGTTAGATAGTTCAGCAATCGGAGCAAACTATATGGTTATAGGGCACACTTGCACCTTCAATTTAACTTTTTTTGCCTGCGGCTGCTTCAATCTCCAAAAATAAAGTTAATACAACCAAGCAAGAACGCTCTGTAAAACTCCTACGCGGCACATCGTTGATTACTGCTTAATCCACAAGTACAGACGGGTCATATTCAACGTAGGTCATTTTGTTGCTGTGTCTCCATCCTCCCCGCCTGTGGACGATTATGCATCTTACGGAGTTTCTGCTCTGTCACGACTTTTCCGTAGGGGAATGATCATCTGTGGTCGCGCGCTATTGACCAATCATCGGCAATGTCTACGTTGACTGCCGTGTTATAGCGAGTTCGAAATAAGCGTTACCTATTCCACTTCGACTACGTCGCCATTAACATCACCAACGCCATCAAGCACCTATCTGTCTCCCCAGTTACTGCAGGCATCCTGCCGCTGTCAAATCTACTTAATAGGAGCACATCACGAAAGGTTCAAACAGAAGTGATGACTGAGGTCAGCAGAAGCAGAAACAGATGCCTGCACTGGGTTTTCTTCTTCCACATTGGCTAACCGGAGAAGCATGTAGTGGGGGAGGTCAGAGTTGATCCAAGTGTGTCCGAGCACCGAGGCTATCCGTATGTATGTATATATGAATTCGTAAATTTATGTTCGCATCTTTGGTCATCTCTAACGCCTTCATTTAACCTAGATTGTAAATTTCTATGGGTGTTTGTAGCTGGATGGGTGTGTATGTGAGTCTGTTAAAACGGCACAAAACCACCACTTTTACTACTCAAGAACCGTGGACTAGATTGACCACTGTTTACCAGCGGCGATCAGCTGGACCAACAGTTACTCACTTCAACGGCGCGGGTAATCGAGGTGAGATGCGCAAAGAAAAGAGTCACATCAACAGCGGGACTAATCAAAGCAATGACAAATTACAAAGCTGGGATAGCTTGACCATGGATGTAACGAGGATTCACTCGGCGTCAATAGCAAAGTCTTTATTTCAGTGAATTTCTTCATGAGTGCGTTCTGCCACGTCAAAGTAAAGGACGACTATAAATTTGTCCGAACTATACATTTAAGGTGATCACTCTAATGATAATTTCTCCTTTATCCGTATTTCCCGTCGTGATTTTGCAAATGCTGGAACTTGCGTTTGCGAAGTTCTATCAAGTTTCAATCTATAGATGCCACAAGTCTCCGCATATTGCAGAGACGGCCACTTCTTCAAATGTCGGAATTTTCCTTTTACTCGGTGATCTTCTTTTCAATCTTCTCTCGTTTCAATTCTATGTAAGCACTTGCATGACATTTGTTCCCCATTGTTGTCGTTATGAGCTGCCAATGGAGATCTGATCATGTGATCAACGTGCTACTAAAGATTATGCTGTGCTTTTTCTGCAGGTACGGCGACCTTTGACATCGCTGGCCGCCCACTCGCCTAGAGCCATTGTTGTTGACTTTTGCCTTTGCTACCTACTAGCGAACAGGCGTTTTTACAACTTATATCCGCGCCCCGCTTGTATCTGCTTTTGGTAGCTGCAGAGTACCGAATCCTACAATTTCAACCCTTTCCCCATGCGCGGCTTCTGTTCCCTCTTTTTTTCTTCAACCGCGTAGCTCGGCGTTTCCACTTTGCTTGTAGGTTTTCCTGTTATTTTTCCTGTCGTTTAATTAAGCATTTACCACACGAGCGTAGCGATGCTGGATGCTGGATGTTTGCACGTGGGTAAGTCTCGGGCGAGAAAAACTTCACGTTGTGTGCTGTGTTGTGGTCAATGTGCATATGAATGTATCCTTTTGTATGTGTGTTCGCGTGTATGGGTATTTTTATTGATTTTTTGTTGTGCTGCGCACCAAGAAGACGAAAGGTTAAAGAAAACCAGCGGCGAAATAAGACGGGTGGACCGTACTGGACATGCGCAGTCATTCTTCAAATCGCGTGCGGCAGCTCCTCTATTCAGGAATCATGGGAGGATTACGCGAAAACGACAAAATGATACGAGACCAAATGTTTGCTATAGCTAACCGTAAGCAAAACAGAAGGTAAATATAACATATATTTACAAGGAGCGTCACAACGAATGTAATTGGCACAAGACGCTGTAGGAGATAGGGCGGCAAGAGCCGAAATACTTTATATTGGCGTAACTTATATAGGCGTGATATAAAGCAGTTAAAACATTTCCACTGCCACAAAAGGTAAACATCTTCGTAAGTTTTGCTTCATTGACTGGAGCAATGGCCCCTGGAGTCATGATAAGGCAGAGATATCAAAGTAATAAATAAAGTAGGCGTTGACAGGCGTGTTCCCTAGCAAAGTCGCGGAACCTGACAGACGCAGCTGGATCTATGGGTTCGGTGTAACGCTAACTTTTTGCGTTAATTACATCTAAATGGGAACTTCATTTCAGAACTATTGCTCTTGCAAAGAATGGGAATTTTAGATAAATCGAGAGTATCGTTGATTTGCATTGACTTCTAAATCAGTAAAAATATTGCATTATGGGACAAAAATGGGAAACGGAAATACTTGACATGAGTTATGAATTATGCATAGCTTCACAAAACATGAGCAGTAACAAACATTTGTTAGCAAAGTCCATGGGTGACCGGTTCGCAGCGACAGATATGGAATTTATATGAAGATCAAGCGCAATGTAGCCTAAAAGAGCGATTGTTACAAACAAACAGCGTATGACCAGATCGAAATTACACCGTCGTATAACATTTGTAATTATCACGCTGAAGAACCAATGCCTCCACCGTTTTGCATACATCCATTTCTAAATGAGCGTACGATGTATCACAAGTGATCTTTAAGTCCCCAATAAATCTTCGGATAAAAAAGCGAAGTTTATCAGATGCCCATGACACCGACAACAACAGATCGGCTCGCTCAGTCATCGAAAAGATATCCAGATTGCAGATTTAACCCGTTCACGCGAACGGATAAAGCTAAAATACTTATGGCATTGTCCCATTTCATGGGAGACCAGTAGATCTGATGAATGTTTCTGTCTAGGTGCTGACGGGTAACATATCTTCTGCTAGGTGCACTTTTCTGCTGATGTAATTTTGTATTGTCTCAGAAAGCGCGGGTCGCTCAAAGATAAAACGCAACGGAATTGACAGCAGAAATAACGAGATAATGATAGCGAGAAGAGCGGTAAAGATACGAAGATAATTTTCGCGGTTTCGGAAGCTGATATCGAGTCTACTGAATATAAAATCTCAGGAGTATCGTTTAGCTCTTAGATGTCGTTCGCTTATTCCAGGCACCCATGTCAAAATGGTTGTCGACTCCAGTTCATCACGGAGAGCGACGCCATAGTAACGTCAGTGACTAGTTGATGTCTTCCGAATAGTAAGGTGTATTTTGAACGTATCAATGACGCGTATAAGATCTGTGTAAAGAAAAACATATGGGAAAATATAAAGTTAATTAAGACACCAGACTGCCAAGCGAGGCAATAAGATGCCAAAATTCGCATAGGTATTACTAGATTAATACGTACAAAGATTTATTCGTTTTATTAGAACGTTTACTTTAGCCAGAAGGAATACTTTAGCCAGAAATTATGAAACTTATGGCAAGCAAGATCCTTAAGAAGAGTATTTTCGGCACAGTTATCTTCTGAACGACTTTTGGCGAATTTTGTCTATCATAATCTCTCCCTGTATAGAATATGACCATACTTCGTGATATAACTACGAGAATAACTCACGGTATCCTCGCAAGAAGGGACTATTTCGGTATTAACAGAAGCATATTGTTGCTGGCTTTAATTTGAGGCTTTCGTCGTTTCAATTATTTAAAAAAATATACCATATAACGCCCTGCTAACCATTTGAATTATAAACCAAATGGTGGAATATTTAAGTATACCTTAAAAAATCGTTTACTTTGCATTATATTCGGCATGACTGTTCTCTATCTGTAAAGACGCTCATTAGAATACGTCGCATATATAAGCTGCGCAGTAGATATACACGGTATACGATAAATTAACCGTTCTATAAGGGAAGTGAAATATCTCTATCATAGACCAGGTACGGATCAAGAACATCATTCTCATGATTTTCATCACAACCTTGAGAGCAGATTCCAGCTAGCGTCCGCTCAGCTCGCGTCAGCCATAGTTGGTCAGTACTCAGGGTCACTGACACGCCGCTTAAATGTTCATAGCCCCGATCACTAGTGGTCTCTATGTGGTACGATGTTGATTATATAGGGTATAGCAGGCAAGGTAATAAACCCCGATAAACGTATCGAGATGCGTAAAACCTAACTTAGAGCGTGAATAACAACGCTTTAATACCTTTTTTTTTTATCTCAAGACCATCGCTTTAACGCGAATGGAGCAAGCAGTCGTTTTCTGAGTACGGTTTCTGCTGGCATTACAACATTAGTCGTATATTTTCTATGTTAAAATGCAACATAACTCACACAACTGGACCGCAATACAGTTACTGCCAACTTTCTTATTTTTTCTATCGTAGTGTGCGATTCACTTTGGTTTTGGTATATGCTGCTGGTTACACTTGGTTGTCGAGAGCCAGCTATTAATTTGACGGTACAGTCAAAGTAGAGGGTCAAACCACATACCATCCCATACCTTATCATAGCATCATAGCGGAATTTTTCAGGAGTATATGTGATTAAAGGATTCCCTTAGCCACCACTAGGTTTCGAAGTTGAAGTGTACTTTTTTTTAAATGACATTCTTCAGCTTGTCAGAAGCCGCAACTTAACAGTTGGTTCTTGGGACACATGAAAAATATGTCGCGACCCACATTCTTTAAATATGATTTCATGCCAACCCTGGACATAACAAACACACAAGCCGAGGAAAGCGTTGCAGTGACGGCCTAGATCCTAACGCCTTGTGAAGGGCTGGATATATCCGTTACCTTAATTGATGACCCGAGTTCACACGCTGCCCTCGAGAGCATTTCCGCCGGGTGAATGGTTAAACGTTGATTTTTTGAATATTTGAAAAGTTTATCTATACAATGAGCGTATGGTGTACTGTTGAGTCCGATAGCGTGATAACAAGAGCAGGGTAAGCGTTTTGCGGCTGCAGCAGGTACGAAGGGGGAATGATTTACGTGGTCCACCACGCCTAATCACGCTTGGAGAATCACATAAGTATCTTGTCAATAGGCGACGCAGTTAACTCTGCCACTTGCAGCCTGTACTTGTTGACAGGAAAATATATGCAGTCAAAATGAGCGCACAAAAAACAAAGAGCCGACACGGTGCACACAAGAATTTTTAATTATTTTGCTTCTGTCTCGTCGCTCCCACGCAGGAATAATCGTGTACTGGGACACCCGTATCGTAGCCACCAGAAGACGAGTAAAGCCGGGGCCGCACACGTGAAAGTGCCACACAGGACACCGAAGACCCGAATGCAGACGCAGAAGGTCTACCAGTGCTACGACGTCGAACGAGCTAATTGTTTGATAGACGCGAGCCAAACGGTAGTGGCACAGGGCAAGGACGTCATTAAACTGGGCTATTAATACCCGCAGCTTAGCGCCATTCAATATCGTCTATAATAAGGCCCACGATAAGAATGGGATATTCCTGTGCAGTCCTTGTTACTGTATTGTTTGCTGCTGACACTTGGTCAGCTCGCATATATATTAGCAAGTGCGGTGGCAAATTCGACAACGCGTTGCAAAACAAATTTCTTAAACGGATAATAAGCATAAGCCAGTACATAGACATAGACACATAACGAGTCTACGGTGATCCTAAGCGATTCAATGACGAATCGGAGGACCAATCGTAGCGCGAAGCCCTTCTTCAGACTACATCTACTGCATCAAATGAATTTGACGTACCACTCAGACTGTTGGTTATGTCTGACGCTCGTAAGGTTTTTCTACTCGTAACGACTGACGTGACATAGGTGCGTGAAATGTTGAGCAACCAGCATTAGCAATTAGATAAACCGTCATCGATTCCATTGAAACACATATGAGTCATAGAGATAGGAAACTATCAACGCTACCAAAAACGACGTGTAAAAAGCGACAGTCATAAACTAAGCTATGAGCGGGTCCAACGACCCTTTCACCCAGCTCAAAGTGTGATTAAGAGAACGAGAACTCAACAATATTCCTTGTTATTGGCGGACTCTGAACAAGACGTAATAGACGGCGGAACCAATTCATTATCGTTCTAATTTGTTATAGCGTGAATGAATTTACTGAAACACAATGATGTATTTATAGTGTATAGGAGATTTATAATCACAGCGAAATCCCACGGGGCACCCGACAAGGTAAAACTCGTCTATGGTATATTCTATATCTAGCATATATAGGTTAAGTGAGAACAATACTTATACTAAGGAAGTTCAATGTTGCAGTCAGGTAAGTACAAGTTACAAAGTGCGCAATAACAGCGCAAACCAACTTTAGTGCCCTGTCAGTGGTCAACTGAGCAAGTCTTTACGAACCCTGTCGTTTACAAGGAACAATTATAACAATTACAAAATACAGGCACTTAGACGTAGAATCAAATGAGACTAGAGTGTCTTAAACTGTTGGAGGCACGAAGAGGGCATTGAAAATAAAACAAGACTACATATGTATAATGGCTAAATTAATTAGTTGGGAGAGAAGGAGGCAGGAAGTAGCAGGATGCTTAAGAATAAATTCGATATTGCAGGTATTTTGGACGCATTAGGTTTGTCACGACCGAAGATTCTATCGAGTAGTTTCAGGCAGTTGCAATGGTGCTCGTAGCAGGTAGGTGGCTGTTTTTCAATTCCCTTTTACCGCGGATGTAGCTCGTTCTATCCACTTTTCCGGTCCAACCATAGCAAGCATAGCTTCCGCGCAGACTGAGGAGCGCAGAAAACATGAAATACGTATACGTGCTTCCGTTCCGGGGAATAGGGTTGTTGAGGACGACAATATTCAGGCTGACGCCAGCCAAATGGGGGCTGCGTGGATTTTCGGTGACCTATAATATATATAACGCCGCCATCATCGACGCCACCAGCAGGACGTGTTGATGACAACGAACATACTTGCTTATACGGACAATAATACTCAGCTACGCAGTGCACATATATGTAGCGCACAAAGAAGAGAGAGGATCTTCTCCCTCACATAACAAATAGGTAGAATAGGTGGCACTGGATGAAACTGCCACCACGCGTGCGACCCGTGTACCGTGACGCCCCTTTGCCCGGATCATACTACTCGACGCAGGGCAAAGTTTCCTATCTGAGATTCATGTCAATCGATAGTTCGCCTCCCCATTTTAAGCTTTCCTTTTCAAAGCATTGGATCAACGCTAAATAACTGTCGTTCTACGGTCACTAATCGCGCAAACAGAAGGATGTGGGTAACTGAGCTAGGTTGGCACTAGCTTCCCGACATACTAGACAGTGCCTAGCCACGGTGTCAGCTACTCAACTACTGCATTTCGCTCAACTACAGTATGGCCGACGGCAGACCCTAGGACGAATGAGCAATAACTGAATAGGGGGGAGAATGCAAGAGAGAATAAAAGACAAAGTAAGACGGACTCTAAAAGCGCGGATCGCGTGTCACGTCAGAGGAAGAATCTAAAACCGTTACAGCATCAACGGCCGAGCAGTGAAACAAAGTTACGATCAAACAACCACGGACTCCCGAAGTCACTACGACGAATCACGGAAGGAAGCGGTCGAAACCGTTGTCTAGAACGCCTCATAGCTAAAACAACGGCGTTTATCAATGTTTCACTCAGGCTGTCCATCTGTACCACGAGAGGTGTACGCACACGACTGCTTGGCCTACTGTGGCGGTCACATCAACTGAAGCTACGTTGACTCGAAACAGCGGCCTAGGAATCAAACAAAGGTATTGATTGACCGATATTTCACTAGCGGTTCAGCTACAACCACATGGTATGTTGGGCGCGGTGTAAGCTTGTATCGTTTCTAGCTAACGTCAGAATGAAACGTGGATCGACATTAGGCCACCTGGACAGCGCCGATTTCCTGTCGGTACCGGAGAACCGCATTCCCTGAGCGATGTTTGAGTGACGACATATCGGTTATCGTTACGGGTCTGAGCGGGCCGTAAAATATATCCGAGACGAAACATTGTTTGATATCAAGAATACCAATACGGTAAAAATCGTTCGGCAAGATGTAGCACGCCATTTTTAACACAAGCACCGAAAACAATGCTTTTAACGACAGATAACAGCTCAAAATGGCTTCTAGCATTTTTTCGACCACCTCTAAATACATAAAGTTCGGCGCGCAACAAGTCCATATTACCAGCGGGCTTCAAATAGTCGACCAAATGTCCATCACTTTATGGGACCGCAGGTAACGGAAGATTTGCAGCCTTTTAGTTGAGTCGCCGCCGAGGAACTCACTTGGAAAATCCACTAAGCTTCATTATATATGTTCATCTTTCAAAATTTGCAAAACTTGCACGAGCGCTTGGCATGTTCAACACTATAGGTCAGAAGCGTCACTTTTTCCATTGACACGTAAGTACACATGAGCCATTGTATATATAATTTTCATAATGAAAGAAATAATTTGTCGAATTCGGCATCCATACGGTCTGTTTAAGTGCAGTGCGCTTTGATCATTCTCACGTGAGCGAATCATTCAAATCTGCTTTAAAATATTGATATCCGCAAACGTCGATTTAAAGTCTGTTTAGATAGTGACTGTGCCCACTTAAGAGCGGGCTCTCCTGTCGTAGATATTAAATTCGACGTGTAGTAACTGCGTCAATTTTCTCGTCTATCTTTCGCACAGCATAGTTTAGGAAAAAATTCAGTTATATTTTATATATTTCACTTATGGTTCACTTCCTGGAGAACTGGCTGGAACTAATCGGCTAATTTTGTTTAATTCAGTGTCTTTACAGTTAGTGAAACTCACCTGTGTTTTGTTTCTGCATTGTCTCCAATAACGTTTTAAAGATCTACTGAATGACTTGAGAAAGATAAGAACTCACTTCAATCATAGTTTGAACTGGTTATAATATATATATATATATGTATATATATGCATTTTTTTAAAATATTTTCATTTCACCAAAATATATTTTTTTAAATATAACAAATATTAAAATTTTGAATAAAAATTATTTTTATTTCTTTTATTTTGTTTAACCAAAGCTGCTGGCACAAAATTAACCTAAATTTTATAATAAAACTCTATTTTTATTAAATTTTATAAATTTATTTCCTAAAATAATTATATATCTTATATATATATATATATATATATATGATTCTGCAAAAATTACACGCGAGTAATTGTGCTCCATAATAGTGCAACAGAGTTTACGTATCTAATATTGAATTCGTTATAGATGGTAAAATCAAAGATAAATTATCATATTTCATGGAATTTCAAAATCGAAGCGTCCCTTACTGTATAGTCTCGCGATGTTCTCACAAAGAGTAGTCTCTTTTACCTCTCGTATCTCTCTCCTCCTTTCTCTCCAACAAGTGTTAAATGAGTACCAACAATCTACGAGATTTCTTATGCTCAGGGGGAACATCGTTGTGGTGAACAAAATGAACACTCTACTTAAGTCCTATGTGTGACGTGCATGCATGTTCCTACGCGCAATTGCAACGCGCAGTGCTCGAAGTAAAACTACATAGGTTGCATTTTAAGAAGAGAGGAAAGGCTGGCTTGACATTTGGGCCAACAGTAGATTAGAGAAACCCAATTTGTCGTAAGTTATAGAAAAAATGATATGCGGTAGGCGAAGTGGTAGGCGATACGCTTCTCATAAACATACACCCGTACACTATCCCTCTTTTCCTTGATGTAGAACATTATCGTTAGTATACCAACTCACTCTACATTCCAATGTAAAAATGAGACCTTTTTCTGGATTTTAGAGTTAGCTGAATGACCAAAGGAGCCGGAAAAGCGAAATCTCACATTTAGGTCAACTTGAATAAGCCACCATGCATCTACGCAAATCTATTCTATATCCCTTAACTAACCCACACATATTTGATTGTTCTATACGCACAGCGAAGAATAGTGTTATCGTCGTAATGCTGCAAGAATTAATCTTTTGGCCGTTGAAAAAGCAATTCAACCTAACTGATGTCTATAGCCTAATTTGCTTTCAACATGTTTATATAGAACTACCTCATAAGGGAATCTACTCGTATTTCGACTACAGATGGTCAACTACAGTAACTCAACTTTACAAATTTATTCATATTTCATACTACAAACTCACATGTTCATACTAGAATGTCATGTTACAAATCGGTCAGTCTACACGATAACTCAAAATATTACACCTTCATGAAAGATAAGCAGTAAGTTTAAATAAAAAACTTACTCAATAGCTTTACCATTTTTCCAATGTTGCGGTGTATGCTTATGACCTATCTCGTCATTTTAGTACCACAGTGATGGACGCAATCTCTCTCAAACAAATGTGTTCATTCATGAGAGCGCAATATTGCGTTAAGGTCTAGGATGTATCTGAGGTGTACGAACTTAGCCCTTGGACATTTCTAGAAGAAGCCTAGATTTCATAAAAGAGGTAGAAATGCTAACGAAGATAGATAACGATCCCACATCCGGGTTACACAAAACCTCGTCAGTGTTAAGCGGCACTGATTGTTATGCAGGGAAGTTATGGCAACAGCTGTTGCAATGCTCAACCCCGAGAAATTCAGTCGCACTTTTACAACACATGTCTTTAAAGCGCTTTTCATTCTGAACACACTAAACAGCACTATATGTTTTTGCATTTCAAACTAAAAAAAGTTTTTAGAAGGAAGTTTTCGCCGTAATTAAGGACGGCTCGTCTTAGTCTTAAATCTAACGTTTATTTGACGGATACTGTAAATGCATTTCAGGTTAGAAAAATATACCCTTCCTACTTCTTATTTTAGGCTTAACGAAATTCGCTGAGTAGGATAAAAATGAACTCATGTAAAGATGTGGTTATTACTTAAATAACCAGTTTCGGTCATTTTTTGCTGACTGTTTACCAACAAATGAACCGCATAGATGGCAATCATACGGTTTAAATTACATCATAAGCAAAGCCTTGAAAGCTTACCAAACCATTAAATTCCTATGTTACCAAATCAGTCTAGCTTGACATATTCATTTGGCACATCTTTTTAAATCACCTTTATAATTCACTCCAGAGTTCCATCAAAAATCACATTTGCTGTTTTAATGAGCATGCAGCAAAAAGTACCTATAATTAAAGAAATTGTCCGTTAATAAACAACGTTATTCCTATCGACTTAGCATCGATTTGGTAATGTCCCTGGCTGTGTTCATCAGTAGTGATAACTACAGTTGTTCTGAGGAACACTGACAAGCAAACAATACAAAACAAGGTAACGAAGTCGTTTCCACAGGACAACCACAAAACGGAAGCAGCAATCGCAAAAACAAGAATAGTCATAACGACAGGTGGGCCCGACGGCAGATGCTCGACTAAGATAATTCAACTTTACAAAATTATCCATGCTTCCTTGCTATATCAGTTCAAAACCGAAAATATGCAACGCGCTACTTTCCGCCAAGACAAACAATGCATGCTGTTTATAGCGATGAGCATGATCAGATAAAAAAAGCCGGCAGCACAAAAACCGTATGACTGACCGGTGGTCTAGGCGATTCACCAAGCAACAAATCCATGTGACGGATTTTGACAGAGTACGCTGGCAGACAACACCTTGCATCGTCATAGCAACTTTAGCCGGCATGCAGCTACTGCATTATTTGCAGCTAGTGTATGCGCATTTACTAAAGTTCTATGATAATGCTGAGAAACAAAAATATCGTTCCGTGTTTCGTTCTTAAAAACTTTCAAATATCAATTAAGGGTCTTTTCCGTATACAGAGAAGGTCTATGGAGAGAATGGATTTATACGCGAATTTTAAGTATGAGTAATTTTTTCAGCATACGCGTGACTTCAAAGGAATCAAATATCTTTTACCCGCACAAGACTGATTTTAATATCTAATGCCTAACCCACCACAACTACAGTGTGGTATTAAATTTATAAAGTTTGACCAAGTAAACACTTTTCAAACTAAAACATGTTGAGAAGCTCATATTCGGGTCTCTGAAGTGTAAGAACTCATAAATATAAACCTGAGTTTCAATATTGTTTGACTAACTCGATGCGAATGGAGCGAACAAACAGCTCAAATCCAATTACCTTCATTAGGGAAGCTGCAAATTGCCATATTTCGGACATAGCGATTAAGTGTGCCGGCCTTTGGATCTGTCCGGATGACCTCCTGCCGTATTGGCAATCGCCGGTGCTTGCTAACCTGTGATTTCGTTTTGCTATTGGTAAATCAAAAGTTGCCGGATGACCCAGACCGGCCGCTGGTCACAAACTGGCGAACAAAGGACATCGGTATTGTCATTTTTCACTGAACGTGCGGCCTTGCCCAGTAGGCGTAATTTGAGCGTCGTTCGTTTTCTGCGAGATCTTTATTGTTGCTGTTGTTGTCTCTGTGGCGTCGTACCCTAGTGTGCGGTATTGTCAGCGGTGTTGTGAGAGTCTAGCAAACGACCGAGCACAACAATATAACTTCCTGCCACAATCGGTCAAGTGGTCATAAAAGAATCCTTTTAGTCTTTGTCTCAGAGTGAAGAGTACAAGCTTATCGTAGATAAAAGAATAATTCTCTGTCCTTTCGCCTGTTTTGCCGACAACACGAGTAGGGCAGAAAATCGTTTAGCATATGGTTAAAGTGCGCACTGTAATATGCTTTGAGGTGATACATCTACCTTCTACTATACTTACGTTGGCTAGTTAAATAAACTAGTATCGTTCTATGTCATGTCCGTACGACCGAATAGACGGCTAGCTTCTTATATGCTAATCCATTGGAATTCAGATGTCGATGATTTCTGAAGGATAATATACCAGTAAATCGACAGTCTATCAGTTCTGAGGGTTTCCATTCTGCGAGGAAAAGATCTTTGAGAATATTTTGCACATGCCGGGGTTATCAAACTATTGAGATTCAAAGCGTATATTTCGTTGAATACCACCCTGGCTCCAATCCGACAGAAATGTAAGAAAGCGACCGGGTACCAAACAACTGAATTGTTTTCAATTCATAAATCTGACATGTTCTTTCGCATGTACGTTCACTTCTGACAACCATGTACAATACAGGACTTGCCGTATCTACGGCGTGTAATCTAAGCCTCTATATAGCTATTGAGAAATGTTTTTTCAAATGAAAAACTTAACAAAAGCATGACTGTCGCACGTCGCTGTAAGTTAACGTGACAATACTCGATGTATCCTCGATGAGCCGCTCAGTGCCAAAACAACTGTCCAACGTGTGCACCAACGACCGTAACGTACTGGTGGTATGCACGGACCAGAGGATCAGTTTGAGGTGGGTTTGCGTGGCTTGAAGTGGTCAGTAATCGCATTAGCCACAATTTCGATCGGAAAGCATTGGCGTCCAGCATCAGGATATTTTGAAGCTTGTTCAAAGGCCGCAAATCGTGCCGATGTGACCTAAAGGGAAGGAATAACTTCACTCTTTCTCTCGCCGCTTTGTGAACGTTAGCCGCAAGATGAATTCGACTTTTTCATGTTGTCCGTTCTTGAGGATCATCACAATGCTCCTATATGAACAGCGGCAAACGCAGCGACAAACGAGTAGAAAGAACAAATCGGGACTATGATATTTTTCAATAGAAAAGGCAGACAAATGACACAGTCGAAAAAATCACACAGAGACGTATACTATTACATCCAAGTGAGCTGGGTGATGGGTGGTATGCCCGAGAACTGTGCCATGCTTCAAACTATACAAACGGCCCTGTTCTGTAAAACGGCTTATAGCGTGTGTCATATATATATATATATATAGGCAGATTGTTATCACTAACCCCATTGTATAATACCTAGACACTCGACAGCGAAGATCTTTGTTTTAACGACACATGAAGCATAGTGCTGCACATCAGAATGGTCGAGTGTCTGGGCACGTATCTTGTGAAAGGCACTAGGCCACAAAATGCATTCATGAAAGGTGAACAATTGTAGAACTCCTTACGACCACTACTTGCTGGCCTCTACAGTACGAAACCGCTGTAATGACTGAGCAGACATAGAGTAAAAATCCGAATTTATTCATTAGGGCCGGCTTATTAGGTCATATGGTAATCCGTATCAACACATCCAGCGTCCATGTATCTCTTTTATTAGCCAGAATTTCCAACGACAGAATTGCGCAACTTATCGTTTTTTCATTATCGGTATCAAAATACACACATTTATTGGAAACACTTTGCGTTTTCAACCCTTAACTTCTTTCATTTCATTTCGAGCACCCCAAGCATGTATAAGCAAGTGTATACTTTCACAACAGAATTCTAGCTATCAAGGGGCATTCATTACGGTCATCCAGTTAGCTATGTCAAGCTTGGCAGCTTGGTGCATTCACGTGCCCCTTGCGAAGAGACACGTATATGCTCGAGTTCGATCCCCGCCATTGCACAGTTACATTTATGGGGTCCGTCTTACGAAGTAATGCGAAAGCGGTACCGCGGACGTTAAATGTTGTTTGGTGGTCAGCTTTAAAAAATATGGTGGTCAGCCCAAAAAATTTTGAAGCTAGTTAGCCACGTGGCCCCCGCTGCAGTATAATAATACTGAAATGAGCCCAAAGAATTATTTGTATAATCTAGCTAAATTAGACTTGTTTTATTCACAGATGCGTGCGACCGGAGGAACTATGCAGGTTCAGTCGTCGCCCTTAGCCAAAGCCAGGACCGGACTTGGCGCAGTGGCGAGGTACGTGCTTACAAAACAGATACATAAAATTAAACCGGCTATAACGTCTGTACTCCTTATATATATATATATATTTGTGAAAAACATCTGACTTATTTTCGGTCTCATTCGAAACTCAGTAGCAATCGTCTAACGTAAACTCTGTTTCCAACTTAGTGTAGCAGCATAGCTAATGTAACCGTGAAATTTGCCAAGGTAATCCGTACATCTGCATATACGGATGAGTTTTAGTAGATCTAACCAAACGAGTGGAAAGACTTCAACTCAGCCTTCAACACCCGGCTCACATTTGCTTAGAAATAAAAAGCGCGAATTCGTCTGATGTCGAAAGTGTAAGGTTTCACGAGATTGTTCTTATGGAGTAAAGAAAAAGAAAAGCGGGGACATTGAATAATAGGACAACATTGCCTGTTACGGCAATAAGTACCGCGTTAGAACGAATAGGGAATCACTAACAAAAATGTGTTATATTCGTGCGTTAGCAACACATGTATCTAGCAAATTGTGTTAGTACAGATCGAACGACTGCCGACAAGCGCAAACATTATTTGGGAGAATTAGATTATTATCTATACGCAGGCTAGTAAATATAGCTTTGTGGGGGGATTGACATTATGGAAATCCGAGGCTTTGAGCATTGCAAATAAATTTCACATTTTATTATACAGTAGACAGGCGATCACGGCTCAGTTATGGTTTTACAACTTACTGAGATAGAAAAAGGAGAATAAATGAGAATTCTCTTCTAAGAACAAATTACGCTCAAACGTAGTGACTGATACACAACGTGAACATGCTAGACGTCGCCAGCGTCGCTAGCAAATTCATGTTTGTAAGCCCAGCCATGCTCGTAGATTCGTCGATACGCGTACACTGCGTGCGTCAAGGCTGGCTCGAATTCGGCTGTTTTCTTTCACCTTTGACGTTGTTTTACCAACTATATCTTTTCCATAGGGGTATGTTCAGGGAAAGCTTTGATTTAATAAGCTAGAAACCAGCCCGGTGCTCGGCATCCTTCCTTATCTACATGCTGACACTGAATGTTCTTGTTGATCAGCGTCACTATCACGTAAAGGCCTTTAAAGGCTCCCTCTGTAACATGCTCCTCTGTAAAGCATTCTTTCTTAGGAACGTTAGAACGGCATCTTTACTACAACATTTACAGGACACAAACATATTCGTAAAGATTCGTCTTATCGATAAAGACCGCAGTATGATACGATGGAGCTAGTCGTAGCGCAGCCGCAACACATAGTTGTCTACTACCTAAAAATATGTGAGGTTGTACCCGGCTGGTTGTATTCCGCCGAATCCCCTAGCGGCTGCTGTTGAGAGTTTTGCGCGACCGAAGTACACTTGCCCATGCAGCGTGTTGCTAGGCAGCCGCTAAGAGAAGAAACGCAGAAGGAAGCTCGAGATCTTAAAAAATCGTTTCTAGCAAATATCAGTTTTTAAGCCAATGTATTAGAGAACAAGTGTTTAGCTAGCAAATTCAGTGACTAGGTAAAAATTTACTGGGAGAAAATGGTTCGTGAGAAACCAGTTATTACCCCTATTAAGAGCATTTTGCGCAAAAATGGTTAGCGAAATTGCACTCATGCTTTGTTTCACTATAGCACGCGATTGTTCGAATCTAACACACATAGGCGATAGCTATATACACATACTTATGCGTGCGCAGGATCAGAAGTCGTCGTAAACACACCATCTGCATACGAGGCATCGCTGTGCTTGAAAATGAGCTTTCCATTCACCAAGTTAGTAACTACGTACATAAATGTCACGCACCATGCATGTTCGACCGTGTGCGAATAATTTATATTTGTGGAATTTATCGTTCGAATTTTCGCTCTCCGTTGTGGCTCCGCTGCCAGCTGAAGTCAACGTAAGTCAATGTCGTCTCGATTTGATCGATTCTCCGGGTGTCTTAGTCTTTGGTCTCGACAATCCATAATGTTACATTTCAGACAGGGAGAAGCTGGAAACATTACGTGAGTGTCAGTATTAAATTTAGCTATGGAAAGGCACACACACGCAGAGGCTAGGCTAGGCAAGGACATTACTAGGATATTACTAAGGATATTACATTATTAAGGATATTACTAATCAATCGGGAAGAGACCCAGCCCCTTGAGCAACACCGCCAACCGGTAGGACTGTACACAGAACGACACACAGGTCCCACAGCAAACGAACCCTGCTTTGGCGCGCTTGCCTTGTTACCAATTGAACAATGTAATAAAGTGAGATGATCGCTCACGTTAATCGTAATGCACAAGTCAGACTCGTAGAGGATAATATCGCGATGGGATAGTGCCGCTCGGTCGTAGTGTACTAGTATAGTTGTATGCTGTAGCACATGGGTGGTATTTATTGACAACCAGCAAACCAAATACACCGCGTGCGTTCGTATAATGCGCTTCCAATTTGCTTGCTATCGATGATTCACCATCGTTATAAAAACCGTGCCGTAATGCCCTCACAGATCAAACATCGCAGGTCCGACGCTGATCAGGTCAATGGCCGAGAATAGTTCTAGTCTGCTGCGTCTGTCCCCAAGCCACATCGACGAACTGGTTGAGTGAATTAGTCAAATTGCAAACGATTTTCCCTCTTGCAAACAAATTGATTATAATTGATCATAACACAGCCAAAAACGTGTGTTTCTCCGTTGTTGAGGCCGTCTATTATACAAGAAAATTGCAAAACGGTATTTGCTTAGCGTGAAGGTATACAGCCAATTACGCGGGTTATGGTCATGCAAATCAGAAAAACGACACAATTTGGAAATCATCAGTTTCTTGTAGGCGATTGCATTGATTTCAATATCGTATCCTGTGTTTCCCAGCATAAAACACTGTGGGTAACGTTTCATGGTCGCGTAGAGTTGCCTACAAGCCTATGACAAGCGTATGACTGTAATCTTGTTTTTGTCCTACACGCAAATTCTATATATAGACCACCCCCAAAAAATGACCATATATATACATATATATATATATATATATAAAGAGAGAGAGAGAGAGAGAGAGCTTCTAATAGGTTGTACAATACCTCGATCTGCCCTAATAGATTATGCGTCTAATGCGTTCAGAACGATTTTAGTTGATTACGGTCAAAACTATTGCGTCAAGCATCGGCACAGCTGCTAAAGAAGCGGTGTGAATCGAGAGTTACTGTGCTTCCGTGACACACGATACCGGAAATACTCGCTCAATGTCGCTCACCGAACACGTTGGCGCAACGACGTGCTAGCGTTAGAACGATCGTATGTGGCGCGACCGAATCGACTGGGTCGGGTAAAGTTGACTCAAAAAACAGTGATCCAAGGATCCGAACACGCGCGGCCCTCGACAGCCAGCTAACGCTAAGCATCGTAATAGGACAGCCACTCAAGCAAGAGGAAGCGAGAGACGACTCCAACATCTATCCTGGTTCACCAAAACTCAGCGCCGCCAGGCAAAAGAGCAACCATCACATTTTAAACGCTAGCTACTGTGCCAACGACTCTAGCGAAGCTATCCACTCGCTCAACCAATCGCTATCACATAGCATTCACATATACGCACGTCGCAAGGTTCACCGTCAACTGCCATCGCCACTACCCCCCAGTAAAATTGACGCGCGCGCGCCTGTGCGTCTGAGTACGTACTTCGTGTCGGTCACAGTTTTTTTCTTCTTCTCACTTTTTTTTTCGATGTATTTTTGCTGCGCTACAACTGACCGTTCAAAATAGCTGGGGCTACTAGACGACGATTTTTTCAGGTATCGGCGTTTTTTTTTTTTTTTTTT
>MNPL01018368.1:48071-139223 GCA_002081605.1 Tropilaelaps mercedesae
CACTACTGCTATGTCTGCCGCGGCTATAACAAGAGCCGAAGCTAAGAAAGAGCAGGCGACTGTGGTCGCGGTGTTGCGTTTCGTAGTTTTCTGTTGGTACGTTCGCTTATTCGTGTGGTTGTTGTCCCGTCCCAAAGGCTCGGTCAGGTTTGTTTCGCCCTTCACGCGATCGAGAGAGGCGCGTGTAGACGGACGGAAAAGGGGTTACGGATGTGGGGAGGACGAAGGCAGGGAGACAGACAAGTGATTGTCGCAGGAATTAGGAGTAAGGAGTAGGATGACAAGAACGAAGAAAGAGCATGACCGAAAGTCCGTGACGAAAGACTGTGACGAAAAGAGTCCTCCCTCGAAGTTTTACCTAGAAATTACAAGGAAGCCGAAGCGAAAATCGAGAACTACTGCGTACGGATTGCATTAGCTGTGCATATGAGTTACGAGCAGGACGAAAAAGTTGCTCGTAGATAGCGTCGTTGTTGCTGCTACCGTCGTTAGTATCGTTAGTGCCGTTCTTGCGAGTTGAAAATGCGTTTGTGTAGTAACCCCACTTACGGACAAAGTGCGTAGCCACAGGTCACAAAGAGACACGCGTGTTTCCGTTCGTTGTAAGAGGCGGTATTATGAGATCGGATGAATGAGGTGCTTCCGAACCTTCGGGTACGTCTATTACGGAATGCCTAGAGATGCTGACACTCGGTGACAATAATAATAACGATAGTTAATATCACAAAAAAACGACAGAATAGACGTCTTGGCTAAAATGTACCTGCTGCATGCAAGTGTTGCCTTGCACGATTTTAATGGACTCTAGGCCAGAAGAATATCTTAGCCTCTGAATTATTAAAGTGGAGCTTTACATTTCGTCGAAGGACGCATACGACTCAGCTTTGTCACATCGATGAACCAACTCAAAAAGGTGAATACCTCGACCGACTGCGCTCTGTCTTCTTACGGTAGACTGTCCTAAAATTTTTTTCAAATGACGTGCTCGGTGGCCTCTGGTGCATTCGCGTGCAGGAGTACAGGATGACCACTGCGTCATCAAGCGGTCGGTCACCCTGTACTCGTCCAAGAGCAACTCGTCGTCAGCAGGCGGTACAGCAAAGTATAAGTATTCAGGTAGTCAACTCTCAAGGCTGGCCGCCCTACCTTGGCCCACGCGAGGGCTGCGTCTATCAATCTTGGGTTTCAACCAAGGTCGATGTGGAGTCTCTATTGGCTCCTCGGCTCCGCGGAGTTAGCAGCGCTTCGGTGTTGTCTGCGGGGCTTCCTGCTGTCTGAACCCTAGGCCATTGACTAGACTGTCCTCAGTTTTTTTTAAATGACGAGCTCGATAGCCTCTGGTGCATTCTCGTGCACCTTGCAACCGGTGAACACATGTGTAAGTGCACGGATTCGATCACCGCCGTTACACATTTACGTTTATGGGGTTCGTCTTACGAAGCAATGCAACGAGTAGTACCGTAGACGTTAAATATTGGGTGATGGTCAGCCCTAAAGACAGACCGTCCGAGGACAGCGTGTCTAAAGCTGTTGTCTGCTCTATGTTGTGCGCCGTGTGAGAGCTTTCTCTCGGAAAATGTGAAACGTCTCAAAATACGAACGGTCTCCTGGCGTGTCCATACACGCGCGTACTCACTCATACGAATATGTCAGCGGACAGTCCGTCGAAAACCAGCCTTTGAAAAACACGATTGTACACACAGCGCAATCAGTAGATTGCTCGCCGTTTCTGCTCGCCGCTGACTTCGAAACGGGTATCGAAGAATGTCCCGTACAGATTGGCCAGCCTGAATAGTTAGCGCAGCCTCTCTTTAAGGCTGACTTCTTCCAATCGGTAAACGTTTACCGCAAAATCAACAATGTAGAGTATTCAGGTGCGGCACGCAACAGGGGAAGCCTCACGCAATAATTGATCTCTGTAAACAGATGGCTCACGCACTCAATCGCATATCATGGCTTTTGCAAACAACGACAGCATCAGCAGCATCAAACAATGGAAATAATAAATGCTGCATAGAAATAGAAGAATATTACGTTTTTATTTAATAATAATTAAGTAACCTCATTGAAGTACCGTCCGTATTGTGCATCGTACGATTTTTTTGTTACTGGAAAAAAGGCCAATTAGCGATTAACTCGTAGGGTAAGCTATTGTTGAGTAATATGTTAATTGCCCGATTCTCTCTAAGAACCGTAACATCTTTTGTGGAACTACTCAGTCTCCGAATGTATTTTCAGCATGTTGAACATCGGCTTAAATTGTTTCTTACATGAATAGAATGTCGCTTGACACGAACTCGAAATGCAACCAAATGTTCTTTATATCGTACTTCTTAGATCCTGAATATATGCTGACGCTTGCTACTAAAGCAAAGTCGTCCGTCAAAAAAAGGCACGTATATTAAGCGCCACTGCCTGATCTTGTAGACCGTTTGAGCATGTTCAACCGTTATTGGCTACTAGCAAAACTATCGGTAAATACAAAACGCCCAGGTTCTTTATTTATCGCCCTGCATGGCGAGAGCGAATGGCAGGTAGCAAAGGATAGACACACTCGAGGTACGTAGGGGGAAATTGACGTGACTTGAGCAGGAAGCACCGATGCAACTCTCTGCAGAGGCAGAACATCTATCGAACTCTCCCCGAATTCGTGCGCACCGAAAGTTGTCCCGCTTAAGAGAAGTCCCTATTAAGAAAAGTCTTTTCTTAACTACCTTTGACTTAAACGAATCTGGAATTTGAGCGCAATTGTCGAGGTAACTCCAGCTCGCAATTTGTCGTGACCTAAACCGTCCTGCCGTGCTCACTTCGGCTAGACGCTGTAGCAGGTTTCAACAATTACAGCTTTTGATGTGTGTGTGTTGATCGGATCTTCAAATATAGCTTGCGCATTTTAGATTATCGGCAATTATTGCTAATTTTGACCGAAAAGCAGAATGAAACTGTTATAGTGATTACATCTGTGAAAAGTGAACTACCTTTTTTTGATTAGTTCAACTACGCTCCCTCTAAAATAGCAAATGACTTGACGTCACTACCTTGTTTAGCTTAGAACATGTAAAGCTCCATTTTTAAATTACCTGCAAGGTTATACAAATTCCACGTTCGAAACCTGATATCTGCGTACTTAACAGGATAGTGTAGTTATCACTTTAATATTAAATCTGCATGTAGTCTAAACGTAGCAACAACAAAGTGAAATAAATATTTTTATCGCTTAAACTTTAAACAAACCAACTGTCGAAGCAATAGAATATGCCCAACAGTTATCTAGGGCTCAAATAAGTTAAATTCACCTTCTGAGTGATTTGTAAAACAAAACTAAAATAGTCGCATATTAGTGTATAGACATGTAAATGATTTATGATTAATTCATATATTTAACGAATTAAGTTTTTCTCTCCCTCAATGTGGGCACAGCTTATGTATGACATACAAACACCCGCCCAAAGATATGATTTTGATTCGCAAAAACACCTAGACGCCTTTTGATATTATATTAAGCTGAATGCAAAGTTCATTTAACTAGAATTACTTTTTTGTTTTCTATCGTCTTACGGCTCGAAATAGCATATACGCTGTCTACAGCGGTGCTCCGAATACTCTAGAAGACACTAAATCTGTCCAGGTTATGACCTGTCTTTATATTAACTTAAAACAGTACCAACTTACGATTAAATTACAATACCACTGTATTTAATACGAACACTTTTGTCGCCTTTGCCAGCGCCTTCATTACCAGCTTTGAGTTTGCCAGGATCTTTTCGCCGCAGAATTACTTAATAGCAAGGTCGGTCGTAGGTTTGACGCATGTGCGACCTTCTTTTAAATTTTGGACAATGAATACTTGGCGACTTGGTGAAACACACCATGATAGGCTAGAATGGATCGCAAAGTTGGAATCATTTAATTAGGTCGAACAAGGTGGAAGTTGCAATGTACCACACCGCTGTTTAGCAAATAGCATACTGTCTTGCTTATTTATAGCAATTTAACAAATCCTTTCATACAAAGATTACTTTGATGAATATGTGTTTTGCAAAACTTGACGGAGCGCCCTGAATATTATAGCTGCTAAAACGATTATACTACCGTTTAAGCTACACTGACAAGTTAAAGTTTAGCATTTTGAGTATAATGTTTGGCCTATTAAATGAGTGTATTTTTTTACAAGGACATGACCTACTACAATGGTTAGGTAGGTATAAAAACTAGGTAGGTTATAAAAGTTGGCTGCATGGCTGATTATAATAGCCTAGAGCTCGTAGCTCTAGAGCTGCGAGCACCAGAAATATACGAAAAAGTATATTAAAATAACTCACAGCGAAACATAAAAAAATTCGACTTCATCTTCTACAACTTTTATATACTAAGTTGTGAATATATCAAAAAAAGTGTAAACCATATTAACCGGCACTGCTAACCTCGACTTTTATATAATGGTGCTGTGCATGTTACCATTTAGACTACCCATGCATACTGGGAAGCGTTAACAAAACGTATATACTACAGACCTTGAATAGCCTGGAGAGTCTGTAATAGAAAAAATATGCCCTCAAAAGTGACCATTCCTTTGGTGCATACTCTTTCAATTGATTCTGCTCTTCAAGTCGCCAAGCAAATGAATATTGCCTCTTGTACGAAAAAGCTATATGTGCAGATAGCTCAATAGTTGTTTAACGAGCTAAGCTTTTCAAGGTTATCGTCACAAATAATTTTGCTGTTGCGGTTGTTGAATTGATAAGCCTGTCTTTCGACCGTGACTTCGTCGCAACCGGGCGGCGAATAATAATTGGGTTTGCGAACATGAATACAACTGCCCCGACCGGTGTTCCCGCGGTAAGATAAATATGCGAAGTGCAAGAACAGCCCGAGTAGCTCGGAGATTACTGGCTTATAGTGTCCATTGTAAACCGAATACCCGAGTGCGGATCAAGCGTGATAAGCGGAGGAATCTATCTATTCAAAACGCTAAACTATAAGCAAAACGCATCCAAAAAACTTCAGTGATGATCAACTCTCATTTACAGGATAGGCTCGATATCTGGCGCCACCATCTTCGAGAGTCGTAGGAATTTTCTCTGCCAGCCGCCTAGGTTTAACTTAAGGGTACAAACAATCCAAGTCGACCGCAACGGGTTCGAAGTGCCTCGACTCGAAGTGCGTACATACCTTTTTCTTATTTCTCTGCACCAGATCAGTATTTAAATAGCCGGGCAAGTCGGCTCCTCGGTTTCACTTACCTCAAGGTTGGGTATTATAACTTTGCCGTGATGGGGTTTGATTTTTGGTGAGATAGCGACAACCAGCCCTCTGTAGGCGTTATCACTGGGATCGACGTGCACCCGAGAGGCATTCACCGCCCCGATCAGTTCAAGAGATGCAGCCACAACATAAAGAACCAGACTGGTCATTGCAACCGCGTACAGAGTAAAAGTTTGGCTAGTTCGCACGACTGTCGGCTTGTCTCGGTTTCGGCGCGACCTGTTGTGGCTTTCCGCCACGGCTGTTGGCGAATATGGCCGCATACATATCACCTTCCGTAGCATGTCGAACCTCTTGCGCATGTTTATTGTCGGTATCTCGAAGGGCAGAAGCACGCCAGACGTCACCGGTTAAGTAGACAACGATGACTACTTTATTTAGTTGACTTTGTTCATTAGCAGCTCGTACTGCTCGTCAAATTCTCGACCTCTGGTTGTATCCGTAATACATTTCACAATCTGCGCTGTGGCAGTGATTGTGGCTCGGTCGCAAATAGCTTTAATTGTATTAATGAACGTTTACTACAAATACTTATCACACCGCACCACGTTGTCCAACCATAGACATGAAGTGGGCAGTTATTTAATCCGGAATCATCTTCACTCAGAGTAGCGCGTTCACTCACAAACAAACTCGCCGTGTATTGAGCTCCGAAACACACGTTTCTATTCACCTTGATCCCACCACTGTGACATTACTGGCTGTCACGAACTGCAGCAATAGCGTCTGGGCACTAAGCGAGACTAGATCGCGGCAACATCTGCTGTATGGCAATGGCCTATTGTATGCATGGCTCACGGCGGATGACAAAGTAACGTCGGGATCCCGGCGAATCCTCTGGCTGCCGGTGGCAATGTGCCGATTGGGGGAATCTGCAGAATCGGGAGTGTCGAACGTGGAAAGGGCATTTCCACATGTGGAGAGGGTTACTCCCTGTGAAGGAGGGACTGTCGCCATACGGTGTGGAAGTTACCGCGCTACACTGGCACAGTCTATCAGATTGAATAGCATCTCGGAGGGAAGTGGTCCTTGTCATCGGAAGCGGTTGCGCCCTAATCACGTGCCATGGCCAAATGGGTCCCTTGAAGTTTCATCGTATATACGAAACAAAGATGAAGACTACATGCGTTAAGATCTCTTATATGTTGTAAAACATGTGTGTGCCTAAGCTAGGAAAGAGTAGAAGGTGGTACTAATATGCTCATCTATCGAGTAGGATAGAACTATAAATTACTATTGTCACCATGCTTAATTTATATAGCTTGCTAGAGGCAGTAAAATTTTTTACTAGTTTGACGAACAGTACGATTACTTAAATAGTTATTCAGAATGCGAGGGTTTTTATCAATAGACCAAATCCAGTAACTTGTACCGCAGTATAAAAATAATGTAAATTAAACGGTACAAGCGGATGATACAAGTCACAGCGCTTACACGGGACATACCCCACCTGACTTTCTGATTTCACATGCTCAGAAAGTTTACCGTTAAACGTCTACAGTACACATGAACTTCCCTTACTACGAGCTCCCCCGCTTTCAATTTTATGTATTTGGCATCGTCCTGTATCTTAAAAAGTCGGTATTAAATATTATACGCTTTTGTCTAGCAGTGGCTTATTTTCTGTGCCGAGATGCGCCCTAAAGAGCTTAGATTTATCTCACATGGCACTTCTGTGTTAGGTTGGTTTTTTATTCTTCCTAAAAGTGGAAACAAAGAGTTTCGTCGGAGTTGAAACTTCAAGGAACTACGTTAGTAGCTCATGCTACGGTGACGCAAGGTTTACAGGCGTCGGCTCATCATGTCAATAACATTAACCTATATGTTGTGCTATTTTATGCCGTACTACTGAAGCATAGTGAAAGGAATTGTTATAAAATTTGAAATTGAAACAGTGATTGATATTGAAGTAAATATCTACCTCAGACATATCTATGTTTAAGTTTCGTGAAACACATTTGTAATTATAGATTCCTCGTAACGAGAGAATATTCTGTTAACGGTTTAACATGACTTCACACGTCAATATACTCTGCTTTGGAGCGTCGTAAAATATGAGCCAATTTTTTCACAACTTTTTTCCCTATATTTGCACTGATTCATGGTATATTCATTCCGTTATGCGGCGGTCCAAGGCAACGCAAGAATTAAAAAAAACTATTTCAAAATATATTTAATCGTTGGACTGAGAGAATTTCATATCCTGATCCTCATATAACGACTATTTTTGCACTTGAGCCTGACCTCGCACAAGATTAAGCTCATCAACGGTCGATGAATCTCTAGTGGAATATTTCTGTTTGATCTCAAGAGACATAAACGCGGGTCAAACGTTCCGCCCTGCATTTTTGTAGCATAGCAAAGCAGGCCTTCATGTAAACATGGACACATGCTAAATTGTAATATACCAGAAAACGTCCGATGCTGGCGTAGAATTCAATATATACTCTGCAGTGCGCGTTCTAAACAGAACAAAAAGAACAAGCTATATTGAAGGACTGTTCCCTAGAGTGACACCGTATATATTGAAGAGGCGTTTTCTGATCAAGTAGATCCTCTATGCTCCTCTGACTGCGATGGGCTTAGGGCTTGTCTTAAAAATGCCAATGGGTAGGGCTACCCTCCTCTGCCATCCCCTCCTTTATAGAGGCAACTTTTTTCAATTGCTGTGGTCAGTATTTCCTGCCGTCGGTATTTCCTGTCTTTCTCCTGAATTTCAAGACATATATGATTTCATCCAAAATACTCGCGAACCATGAATTGGGTTGGGACCACTCTTGCAGTCTGTATCGACAACCTGTTATTTGCTATGGAGGCTACTCAGCAGCTTTGCTTTCTGAGTACTTTTTTTTACAATATCCTGAATTTTCTTTCGCTTGTCGCCGTCTGAGCTGACTCGGGTAGAAGCAAATTGCATTGACCGAATTGCAGAAGACGTTTTTTGTAGAGGGCTTACATGAGTATTCATGCAACACCATTAGGATAAAGCCGCTTCTTGCTTGCACACTTACGGGCCAAACTCGAGTTAAATGCAAATCTGGTTTTATGGGCAACAGCAAAGAAAGAAAGCCTTTTGGTTATTTCGCAAGCATCGGTTTTACTCCGAAAGCGTAGACTTCCATCCGAGAATCGTCAAATGGCTCGGCGCTTAAATCTAATTTGTCCCTCTTTAGCAGCTATAGCAAACAAAATAGCTAGAGGTGAGTTAGAGATAAGGTGTTCTGTAAGCTACGTATGCTAGTGGTTACATGCGTATTTACTTAGGAGGCAGCAGACGAGAGACCCTAAAGAACCGATACAGCAGAGCTGGCCTGAGCTATATATAGCCCCACTGTTTGGGCAAACAGAAGGACCTCCTTTGGCGTTCGATACGAAAGCACGAAACGGCACCCTTTCAAGTGCGGTGGATTTGGACACGCGAGGAGTAGAAAAGACACCCAATGTCTGCAGTGTCCTGACAAACATGGCTAGTTCTGCATGCGGTGGGTAGTTAGCAAGTGATCACTTAGAATCCGATCAGTTTGATTTGCCAGATGCCAACAAATCTGGATGCCAATGAACAAGCTTTTCCCCTAGAAGCTGCTTGGTCTATTAGCCGCACTCGGTCCAGCGGCGACCTTTTCGTTAGCTCAGTGCAAGTACGAACGTGCTAAAAATCGGTAGACCAAGAATCCGGCTCGATGGGATCCACTAAAAATAGTTTGCTTGCCTGAAATACGGCCATGTATTACCTGTAGGGATAGTGACAATTGACTTGAAGACACGCACATTACTAGACAAAAAGCAGTGGTGTATCATCCGTTGTGCCGGAGGACAGCGCTAAAAGAATTCGTAAAAAATTGGTGAAAATATTGGACCTCGTAAACTTAAGTAAACTAGGAGTACCGCGTAGACTAAGAACTGGGGTTCATGTGCCCATACTGCTAAATAGATTGGACTAAGCAAAAACATTTTGGGTAATATAAAGATTATGAAATAAAAAGTCTATCAGTGTCTCTCGCTAAACAGTGAACAAAAAATTGGTATAACAAAAAAATCCCAGGTATTGCCTAAGTGAAGGCCACGCCAATCGACAAAAATTTCGGCTAACGAACGCAGTGACAACGAGTCTCCATGCCATACCTAAGAGGAGTCAAGCCAAAAGAGTTTTTAAACAAAAGTAAAAGGCAAGTTCGGTTGCAGCGCCGAAAAAGCTCCGGCCTAAAATGACGATAAAGCTTCCGTTAGACAACCATAGAATTTATGGAATTATGCCTACTAGGATATTAAAAAAGAAATTCTAAATATGGGCACTTTTTAGATATTTTGACTTTTTGAAGAGGCTGGTAAATGAGTAATGCGGCGATTAACGGCCTACGATGGCTATTTGAAAACTTCATTAGCATGTTCCGATAACGCAATTTGACTAAAAAGAATCTTATGTTGATTAATTGAAACTATTGTTTATAGAGTTCTCTCGAAGCTTTGAATATCGGCTTTTATGATTTTGTTCATTTCATTTATTTTTAGCCTAAACTAATCACAACAAGTATGCGCTCTTTAAAGAGGATAATTCGCGGTATATTATTTACACCTTGACACCCTCGAAGTGCTATCGTAAGTAATGAGAATGGCGCTTACATATTGATTCATAAACTTCTATAGCGCTAGCTTTAATATGTCAACAACATAATAACAAAGAGTACTTCTGAAACATAGTAAAAATAATTATTCTGATTTACCTAGTTCGGTTTTTATCGTAGTTCAAAGATCGGCCACTTTTATTAAACTAAAGCCTCGGAATAGATTCCGTATTCAAGTGTCACAGGTACACATTCACCGAATCTGGTCTACATACATTGTATGTCTTAAACTGCTCCACTCAGGTAGTGACTCCCAGATGCAAGGGAAGACAGAGCAGATATCGGGAACGGAGTGGGGAATCCACTTTACCGCTAGACTTGTGTCAAGACCCCTCTACCGCGTCTTGTTCCTTCCTTGACAGCATACAAGGTATTTCTCTACTACTATCACCGCCTGGCCAATCCTGGCAGTTACCGGGCTACCTGTATGGTCCCGGAACCCTTCACCCGTCATGTATCGCAGAAGCTACTTATCATTCAAGGTAGAACAGCGGCGCGGTTAGTTGAAGTATCGTGGGGATGTAGCGCTATACATCCTGTAAACTTAGACACTGACTAGAGAGACGACATGTTAGGAAAGGGTTGACGAGGCTTCAAGAGATAGCTGGGACCCATCAGTGAAGTAGATTTCCCCCTCTACAGACTGCAATCCTTGGTAGAATGAGAAATCACTACAATGACCCGATACATCATCAGGTAAGAGACAAGTCGATTCGGCCATGCTGTAGAAGGAGGCGGTCGACGTCCCTCACGTGGCAAATCAGCCGGAATGAAATGAGCGCCGCTCCATAGTCACTTTGATGAGATCACCAGCATAGCACATCTTGGCAACGAGTGAACTGCCTTCAATAGCTCTAGCAGCAGCAGAAGAAGCAGCTTTAGGACAAAATTGTCTGCCTTGCCCGCCCTAGCAACGAGTACGACTACCCTACTACCTCCAGAGTCCGATATGTAGGACTGTGTATGTCTACATCAAATCAGCACTGCTCCGGTCACAGGTTCGACAGCATTGAACCAATCCTAGGCATTCAATCTTGAAAAAAATTGAAAAAACGGAAAATACGTGAATATGATCAGGAATATCGGTCTATGGTAGGGCCGCTCTATGCCATGACATCGAGCTGCAATGAATCGATAGTCGAGGGCACGTAGTGAAAGTTCTAGCCGATTTCTGGATAAGAGAATCGGGTCAGCAATTATATATGTACGTGCAAAAATTCAAACCAAGCGACGAGATCTATCGACGCTAGTTACACGAGCAAACGAGCGTGGTCCGTGTGATGACGACGGCAGTTTTAAGTTCCGGGGTTGTTCATCTCTTCGTCATTTTCCCGTCTCCTGCTGCGAAATCAAATATACAGTCAGAAACCGAACGCGAGCGAGGGGAAAACGAAGAGAGGATCCTAAAATTTCACACCCAATTTGAGACGCGGCTTGAGTCACTGCTGCTGTTTGCTAGCACCGATTCCCAATTTCGAACTATTGCAGTGAAGAGCGACGAAGCAGGGGAGATGTCGAATATGAAGGAATCGTTAGTAGGCGACGACAAGTAGGTACCAATAGTGATGAATATGGATAACAGAGCCACCTGTCACCTGTCACAAGTCAGGCAGCGCACAAACAAGAAAGGCATCGTATCAAATTGTAGGAGTTGGTCATGGGATCGTCGTAACAGATTAACGACAATATACGATATGAATTAGCAGATAGAGGTAGTAAAAGGGAGACGTGTACATTAGGCATTTTTATGGTGAAAACGACTACTGAGCGAGCAGACGACACGGTGAGTATCAGCGAGATCTACGCGGAGAGATGAATGAAGTGGAATGGTGGCGACCTCGGGGTATTTCTACCACATGGAAAATAACTAGTTTGTTTAAAAGAATACACGTTTTTGTTTCATGTTTGGCTGAATCATACTTTTTCACTTGTTTTCACTTTGGAGATATAGACTACACGATTTGTTTGTCAAAATATAACTATCCAAACAGGAAGATGAACCAACATTGAAAAAATAGTAGAGGATTCAAAAACATCTTTTTTTACGCACAGTTCTTATTATTATGTACATATACCTTCATATAGCTGACAGTTATGGCAGGCGTGTGTCCTCTAGTTTACTTATGTTCATGCCGAGGCGTGTACAGACAGTTGTTATAGCTTTTTTTTTACAGAATAGCATACCTATCTTTATTTACCAGGTGTCATGTGCTACCGTAGGATTTCATCGTGGGGAACGGAACTGAGTTTTCGCGCATATCAGAGTTAGGTATTCAAGACAGTAAATTGTCGTTACGTTATGTAGGCACCACTCGCATTTTAGAATTTGTCCTTATCTCATGCACGCGACGTTTAGCTCGCCGCACGCTGTCCACGTCCCTTTTGTCTCACATCAATAGCACTCGACTCTCGAAAGTGTCTCAGGTTTTGAATAAGCCATTTCTTTCCCGACCTCTCTGGACCCATACACACACACAAATTCGTATGACTACAAACAGCCAAGCCGATATAGACGATCTGCGTTACAATTACAATTTATTGGCTAGGAGATGTTTTTTCTATTTATATTTCGAAAGTGCATATACAGTTGAGTTTGCGTTCTCTTTTGGCCCGCAATAACCAGCAATAGGAGTAAATAGACAGATTTGCATTAAATAAAGCACCCACTAAGTCATTATCTTAGGTGTGTTCGCGCTGGTTAGGAGGCGTTGCAGCGAAAAGCCCTTATGCGCACGTGCTGGATGAGTGTAGTGGAGGAAGCTAAGGCGTGGTAACTGGTAGTCTTAGACATCGTCTTGAACGTGATAGCTTCGACGTTGTCCGTCCGAACTAGCTGGTTTACAGCATTTCCCTCGGCGATCAACGTCGTCGCTTAGTGTGGGTATATGCGTGTGTCGTATCCAAAACGTCCCCTGCATGTCTCCGAGACCCCGATATCTCTCGTCCTCACAACGGCGTCTTCGGTCGTGCCCGGTGCGTGTCCGTGGCCTCAGGCGACGGTTGTCCGATAATGCCAGGCTAAGAGAGGGAGAAATACTCTACCGCACGGACCAATGGGACTTACGCTCGTGCACGAGAGGAGTACCCTCGACCCAGGACTGGTCAGGCGCGCCCAACCCAACAGCGTGGTGACTCTGAACCAGCAAACAGAAGAGCACACATTCGCGAGGTAAATGTGGGATAGATCCGTGCCTTACGAGGGCCTCTTTTAAACCTCATGCGCTGGAGGGTTTTTGCTTGGAGGGGTGTCGGAAGGGGAGAAAAGACTTTTAGGAATAGGGAGAGAGAGAACGAGAGAAGGACACCAAAAGGAAGCCCCCTGTGCGGGTGCCCAAGGCAAGGGGGCTTAAAAAAAATGGGGCGGGGCTTGAACGCTTTGACTAGGCTACGACCAGCGACGGAGCCGTTAGATCCGCTCCTCCGATTTGGCCCGGGGGCGTTAGAAGCAGTTCAATAGACATAGTTCATAGCGCTGTATTTGAATAGCTTCGACTCGTTTTTGCTATTGCTACTGGTGGCGAGGCGTAAGCGGCAACACGGAGCAGCTATGTGCAATGTATTTGCGGCATGCGATAGGTATACCGCTGTTCGTACCGTGGATACAAGTTGTTTCTATTCGGTTCTCGATGGTTTAAGAGACAACAACCACCACGATACTTCAGCGTAGATAGATATCGGCGACACAAGCATTGTTCTCTTTCGACCTACGTTCGTCCTATAAAGACATAAAGGAAGACATCGAAAAGCATGTGAGAAACAAGCAGTGCGGTGAAGCAGTGGTATATTCCCTCTATACCCTCTATACCACCCGCCATCCCAGTATCGGGAACAAGATAAGCGGGTCTAGAGAAACGAAGCTAAGAACACGTGAAGTGTGCTCAAAAGCGATGACATGAGCAGTTGATTATTGGACAGTGAGAGGTGCGCTGTAAAGTACGTAGCGCGTTAAGGGCATGAAGGGTAAAAAACAATGTGGCGAAAACAGGATTTTGACATAGGTATGAGTAGGCACGAACCAGTCGTTCCATTCAAGCTATAGTAAGGTAAGCACACAAATACATTTGATGAGGAGCACAGAACGCTCTCACTCAAAAATATATTTGAAAAACATTACTATTGAATCACTGATTTCTTTGTGCAATCGAATGCATACAACTAAGAGCGAGTTAATGAACTTCTGCAGCCTGTATCTAAGATACTAACTTTAAACTCACTGACTTGAAAGGCAAACTAGCCTCTTCTTAACGGGAATAGCATATTTTACGTACGTAGTTTGAGGAAATACATAACCGCTTTACTTAAAATATAGGGATTTTAAAAGGAAAGGGCGTACATGACTTGCCGCAATATGTGATGATGATTACTTATTAATGATTGATTTCGCAAAATGTTTGTACTGCCTTCGAAACGGCTGTTATCAAACTTTTATACTATTTTGCATCGCGTCTTTTACGATGCAAGTTGATCAGGTCACACATCGGCTCCTGTATCAACTAAACTCTTTGACTCCTGGCGTTTATTTCAATTTCAAGCGTCTTGTGGGATGGAGGGCAAAGGGACAACTCCCTCTGGATTTTGTCGATCTTCAGAGTTTCGTTTGCCCTCGTCGTTGTTCACTTTACCTTGCCAGCTGTCACGGTAAGGCTTCGCTAACGGCTTCTAAAGAGTAAAACGAGTTCCAGAAACAATCAGGTCGGATGATAATTTTCTTTTCGGACGTCTGCTCAGCTGGCGCTTCGGTTAGAGTAAAAAGCACTTTTTAATACCAAATGCGACACAACTATATTATTGTAATGAACAAGAAAATGACACGTTTGTAGATAAAATCGATTTTTATTTGATTTTCACTTCATATGATTCTTATTTAGGTACAACATTGGCTTGTCAACACAGGTACTTTTTCTCCACTAGAAGCTAAGTTTATAAGAGGTTATCATGACGCATTTAATATTTTGATTAATGTTGCTTAGTTACGTCGCAAGTATTTACCGTCTCAAGTCGTTCTATAAATATGAAATGCAAATAAGTGCCTTCAGTACTGTCATATTTTTCAACGGAACACTCGTATTGCTCGTTAAGATTAAATGTATTTCGTTTAAACACTTTAACCAGTTTGGGATCCCCATATACACATATTAGGACATGTAGATACTCGTACGACAAAAATCAATCATATGAAGCAAACGTACGCTTGATTAAAGAATATTAATTTATGCTCTAAATTGTTGAATGCATACTTTGGAACGATACACGATAAAGTGTAAAGCTAAACACCTAGGTAGGAAGTGAGACAGTAAGTCACCTAAGCACATTAATATTACAAGGGTATCAAATTAGAACAAAATAATTAACAAAATGTCAATACATTTTAGCAAGGCGAAAACCTATTAACTTCAGTATATCTATGTAAAGCTTAGTATGTAGCCTGATCTAAATATCTTACATTTGGCGACAGTCAATTGTGCTAACATGGATCAAACGTAGCTTAGAGACTCAATACATGTAAAAAGATTGTGAATCAGCTGAGGGAACTTGAATCCAAAAGTTTGGGATCGATAGGTCTTGCTTGCGAAGCATTGTTTCCCTCACCACAACGGCCGTTTATATGTGTACGTGTATATTATTCTCCAGTAGTCAGGGTGCTTTCTTTTTTTGTCTGTTTTCCTTTCATTCGTCGTATCTGTTTGCCTTTTCTGCTTGCCCTTTTCAACGCATTCAGCTACAGACGACGAAAAGCATCCACATTAGCACTTTTGACAACTTGCATATCTCAGAGCAAATACAATGAGAGCTGGGACTTCAGGAGCAGTCTTTCGCGTCTTGCTTGAGACGAATCGTGATAGTGTTAGAGATAACTGAAATCCTGGATGGACTGGCTGCCACGACCGAGAAGATAGCAAGATGTATAACAAATTCAACAGGAGATACAGCTAATCGAGGGACGTGACGTGTTGGGGGACTTAGGCAGTCGTTTCTACTCCTACAGGATGATGAGAACCAAGTTCAAGTGAAAGAAGCGTCGCGAAAAAGTGGCAAAAACCGAACCAAACAACGACTCAGCGCTGCCAGACATGTCTGTATGTATTCCCAAATCACGTGCAACTATGTCGGCGTGCGGTCTTTGTTATGTATCGCGATAGAGAGGTAAGCGGTGAATCACGTAAGGCAGGACACCAGTTAAGGCGGTCTGTCTTGTCCTGAATGTAATTGAATTGTTTTTTGTTAGCTATTAGGAAAAAATGCTTTAAAAAGAAAAATTATTTTCCCTCAGCGTATTCCCTGCGATAGCATTCACTGCTAATACTAGTAGACGATGAAATGTGACAGCGAAAGAACCTTTTTCTACGGGCACAGTTCTAAGGCTTTACACTTGAAGTCAAAGAGGCGTCTCGTAATAAGACTAAGCGTTAAGCTAAGTAAGCAGACTACCGTCTACAACGACTGCCGTTGCGGCGACCGTCGGAGAGACAACAGCCGCGCACGAAGGAGCAGAGTGGTAATATTTCTGCGAAAGAATTTTTACTACTTGCACACGAAAAGAACGAGTCGAAATGTTCCCTTCGTAGCGGTAGCAGTCTTGAAAGTGATGAAACTTTGCGTTAGAGAAAACGAAGGAAAAGTAAAATATGAAAAACCAAATACTGAATGTGAGAACCTTTCGATTCACTCACCCACAGAAACGGCGAGTTGTAAGACCGCATAAGCACACGGCTGCAGGAAAAGAGAAGGGATGATGTAGCGAGGCAAGAGAGAGATGAAGGGTGGATAAGCTCCGTTTTGACGCCAGTGGCGTCACCAGCGCATGAACCGAAGGGCGCATATGTCATTGGGCCTCAATGTTAAGCACGATCGAGGGCACAACCCATAACCTTCCCCAGTTCCCTTTCTAAGGGTGAATAATTTCGAAGGATTGCAGAAATATTGTATGAGTGGCCTTTTAGTTGCCACTGCTTTGGCAGAGAGAGAGATATCGCCTTCAATGAATACTCCAACTCCGCATACGGAAAATCTTGAAGACGAATGGAGAGACAAAGGAAGAAGGACAGAAAGGCCGTAGAAGCTGAAATACCAAACGAGTGGACTAGGGGAAACATTATTAGTGCGCACCCGATTTCGTTTTGCTTCTTTTTTTTTTGCAAATGTTTAATCGAAATCCTTTGGTGACGGGTTGAGCCGCTGTGGAGAGTATAGGGTGAGGTGTTGGATATGGGTGCAGACATGAAGATTCTGCAGACTGATAACGATGACGAGAGCTATTGATTTCTCCTCAAGCTTGTATTATGCATGGCACGAGCACCACAGGGTGCATATTAAATTTGTTAATTTCCTAATCACTGTCATTAGGATTGTTATCTCTTGTTGTGGATGGGATGAAACCAATTTGGGGCACATATTGTCACAAGTGAAAAAAAAGTTGAACGGCACGATCACATCGCATTGTCAAGAACATCCGTTTCTGAAAACGAAATAAAGACTTTAGACTGCCTTTCTAGGTAGCTGTTCTCTAAATTGAATGAAACCAGTACTTTATTTTGAACAAAATAGATAGCGTTGCAATTGACAATTTATTCTCAATTAGTCTTGAGTGTAAGGTCCCATATGCAGTAGGATTTATTACTGTACCTACGACTACACTGTATTCCGCTACACGAGCATGTTTCCACATGTAAATTGTTGCAGTTTTTTTTAGGAGTGCAAAGGAAGGCATTATCAATTTTTTGTATACCTAATTTGTATACGTTGCATGATCTTCAATTATACTGCACATATTGTTCACAGGTCAATATAAATATTTTGCTTCTCTTCCTTACAGGCCCACAAATTTGCTTTACACTAAATATTCACTGCTTCGCTAACTGTTACTGATTTCTCGTAAATATCCGTTGTATATTGATCTTCATCTATGGCAGTTTTAACTAATTCTCTATAAAAACAGTTGTTCGAAGATACATGAGAGTGGCGTACTATAATAGTCACTAAGTCTAAAGAAGCCTTCATTCACGCACAAATTTATTCTTACAAATTTCCTCATACCGCATTAGTTTCGGTATTACTATATAATATATATACGTATATTAGATGTACATATTGGCAAGGTGCAATTCGAATTTGTGCACTTATTACAGGGATCAACTGCTTGGCGACCTGTTGCCATTGGTATTTGTTGTCTACATTGAGTCCGAGAGAATATCCTTGCATCACCTGCTACATAGGTGCAACTTTTTGTGAACTCCTTGTCACATAAGCAGCTGAAGCAGAGTGGTGGTGGATGCCCTCGTTTGTGGAAATCACCCAGCGGTTTGGCAGTGGCTGGTTTGCGCAACGTCCTTTAGCGCGCACCGATCGGCAACCTCTACGTTCAACGTGTAATGCGACAGAACACACCAGGAACCAGTTGACATCAATTTTTCAGTTTGCACACACACTCAAACAAGTTGTTCCACTGCCTTTTTCATCTCTGCATTTTTTCTTGCTTTTTAGCGTCTCATCTTCGTCTCATTCTCGTTATTTTCGTTATTGTCGTTGTTGACCCGATACATTTCGTTGAATCAAATGAGCAAGTTTGTGAAAAGGCAGTCCGTCCTCCCTCGCATCAGCTAACAACGCGGTGACTCTGGTGGAAAGACAGACAAACACGCGCACATTGACGCTGGCATATATATATGTATATATATATGTATATATATATACCACCTAGGCGTTGAGAAGATAACGACAAAAAAGAAGCAGTATGAGGTAATAGTAAAGGAGGAGTCGTGAACGGTTCGTTGTAGTGGTAGGGGTTGTGATGGTGGCCTGAGGTACCTCGCGTAGGCGGCATGAGGGCGTGCCTTAGTCGTCACCGCAGTGAACTTGTCACTGTTTCGATTCGATCACGCGCTCGTGTGTGCGGCGTTTGTTTGTCCGCGCACTCATGCACGCTGTCGTTCTATGAGTCTCTTCGATGTGTTGCTCATGGTGTCTTCTGAGTTTCTGGCAGACGGCAGTTGTTGTTGCTGCATGCTGTTGGTGTCGCGACGACGCTGGATCGGATGCACCGTTGTACAGGATGTTCCCGCCTTCGAACGAGAATGGAAACATGGCCGACAGCGGCAAGACGGGATACCATCGTGTTCGGGTCTCAAAAGGTCGAGCAGACCGAAAGGGGAACCGAAATATGTAGAAGAACGGAAAAACGAGTAACAAAAGCATACGCCGACGAAGCAAATAGCTATCCACGGAATGAATGAAGAAGCCAAAAACCTCAAGAAAGAAGTACGAAGCCGCACACAGAAGCACAGGCGAGAAGAAGAAGAAGAACTCGATGCGGAGGGAGCGAGGGGTAAATGAGGGGCGGATACAGAAGTAAGAGACTGAACCTTTGAAGGTGAAGGGCGACGCCCTGGATTATGTTACACGAACTCTGTGATAGTATGGTAATCAGTCGTTCGATAGCCATGTGAAGTCTCAGCAGAGCTAAGCAAAGGCGTGGAAAGGAAAACTAAGGCTAACTAAGTGAACTAAGTAAAGGGAAAGGAAAACTAAGTGAACCTGTCTTTAAACAATGAAGAGCTAATTCTGCACGCGTTTATAGGGCGATGCCCGTAGGTGACGTCCACACAAATACCAAAACAGTTCTGTCACAAGTTACAAAGCAGCATCAATTGGTTCTACTATGGTACACGTGATGATGTGGGCAACACACTGAGAAAAGGATATGATTAGGGGTTTGACTGAATACTTGACTGTATACACTTAAATCTCAAGTACAGATTGAGACTGGAGGTCGTTAGGATTTAGTGAAATATTTGAGCTTAGTAACTGAATCCAATTTGTAAAAGTTTAGGTAAGAGATACTTGAATGTTTCAAGTTTTTTAGTTTTGTGTGCATACTCAACTACACATGTCAACAAATCTATTCATTCTTTTGATTATTCGATCGTCTTGGGCAGCATATAAATATCTTGAATTTTGCACTAATTTATAATTTTAAAGTGTGTTCAGTTTACACAGAATTATGATATTTAGAAAACCGCTGAGTGGCTTCCTCTTACTTTTATCCCAACCCAATTACATTCATAGGAAATTGGCTTAGTTGGTAAAACAGTGCAACTTAGGAAATGTCAAGCACAAAGCTACATTAAGCATCCAAGCCAGAATTTGCAAGCAGAGATCAACACGAAGTAATCGTGTAATTTCAGATCAAATTTCATCAGCCGTTTTAATGGTGATTTGATTCTGAAGACTGGCACGAAACACGTTGCGTGACCAGACGCCCGGTTCATTCTTCCTTCGTACTTCCTGTCCAGATCTGCTTCGCTGTTGCTCTTTCTTACAAGTTATATTTTTCTCAGCTCATCCTCCAGGTGGTTTGCTGTACACGCACGCACGTTATACGAATCGCTTCCCACGCATCATATCAACGAGCTACAGCGTTTCAAGTGTTTGTGTGTATAATCACTACAATATTAATAACACGTAAAATAATAATGGTGATCATCAGCGTGTGCGCTCTTATTTTCGATAACACATTAATTACTTCCGCTGCCTATTTTTCTAAGGCTTCGTATTCTCCTCCGATTGTCTTTGCATGTGTTTCTCCTCCGACACGGCCGATAAAATATTGTGGTTGAGTCAAATTCGGAATTTTACTGGCAAAAAGTTAATAGCTGAAAAGAACCCTCGATTCATTGTATCTGGTATCATGTCGAAAATATCTGAAGGCAGTTTCTGCTAAGTGATATCCTGCCTCAGGACACTCTTCTTTTCTGATTGTTTTACATGTGAAGTAAAAAGTGTTTATAGTTTTGCATATTAAGGTCGTTATGGCGAACTTTTGCGTCAAAACACAAAGAACTGTTCTACTGCATATATTCGAATTGCTCGCTGCCATTGCTGGAGATTTGCAATGTCCAACCTGGCCGAACAAAGGGTCACAGAAAACTTCGTGGTCACACATGAAATTCACTGCAGAAGTCAACGATACAATTATCGGACTGCTATTAGCTGGAATCGACAAAAAATGTCAAATATCGATGCGAAAAGTAGTCTCAGGCCTAAATCGTAAAGAACCCTCAAAAAGCGCAGTTTAGATTCAAAATTTAGTCAAAAGAAGTGCGCAACTCTGAAGATTTTGTTTTGACTATAATTTTTATGCTGAGTTCATGTCAAAAACGCAGTCTTCAAAAAGGGATCCCTTCGGCTGCCGTTCAAGCACATTATTTTATAATTGTCTCCTTGCACACGAGTATGCCTTTCATCGATTTCTTCTGTGCTCTATGCAGTGCCAACGACTGGGGAATTTGGCAACAGTCGTGATTGTGGCTATTTCTCTAAATGTGAACGTCTGAAAGCCCCGATATTACTTTTTTGACCACATTGAAATAACACTGCCTCGAATAGAATGTTGGACAGTGAAACGCACACTTTTCCATTTGTTTGATGCATATTATCTTGAGCTATTTTAGTCATTCAGAAAGAACACCGTTTGATCGGCTGGTAATGCAAGCCGGGGTCGGTGCAAGTCACAGGCGTCACTTTTGACTCAATGTTTCCTTCTTTACCCATTTCGCTAACAGGGGATGGATGAGGCAGGTGCGGCGATAGGCATATAATGGTAACGCCTCTGAAAATACGGCACAACGCGGCGAAGAGCACGAAAAACGCGAAGGAAAACGCAGCGATTCACCGGTATGGCGTTGGCTACCTGCGCTACCGTTTCGGGCGCGTCTGTGAAGCGTAAATAGCAGCAAAACGGTACTAGAGGCTTTCTCACACGTGATAGACCTCAGACTAATCACGTTGCTCATAGCACATTCAGGTATCAGTAATGAAATGAATTAGAGTGGAATAATATAGGTATTGAATTTACGAAAAACGGTAAAGCGCAAGACATTGACGATTCTTATTGCATAAATGATCCATTCACCATAAAATATTACAAATATCTAACCTACTTCGCGTAGTTAGGCCAATTGCTCCAAAAGGCCCCGATAAACCTTCGAAGCCTTCCGCATGACAACCATTCACAAAAATCTTCGTGGACGATGATCAAGCGTGGGTAAATCAAATTTTCAGGTCAATTCAAGACCCCCTATCGGCCTTAGTCCATGAAATTGACAATATAAATTAAAAAGTTTGTCATGTTAATTCTTTAAAATACTACCTCACACAAATAGCCTTATCGCTGTAGCCTTATACAATCAAATTATGTAATGCAGACTATGCAAGCGATATGCAGCTACCTAAAGATAACGCCAGATTGATTATTTTGAGGAAGCTTCTAAAAGTCATTCAAGCTTCAATTATGATATGGACCTTTTTCACACGTCATTAAACTATTTCATTTGATAGATAATCTGTTTTCTTCATGCGAGAGGCATGAGAATGCCGATATCTGCAGGTTGGTCTATAATTCTCTAGAATCGAATTAGCACCAATTTAAGGCGTTAAGTTTGTTTTTTATATGCTCACTGACATTAGAGAATTGTGGATTTCAGGGCTGAGGGAATATCAAGCCTATGTGATGCCACCACCATTTGTTTGAGGTCTGTTTAGCTTAGCTCAATTACGGATCGTTTTGCTACGCTAGTGGATCCATCCGTTTATTCAACTAAAATTAAGGTTAACGCTACAGCGATATAGACAGCTGTTTACAGCGCCGCATAGCTTGATGGTCATAATCAGCAGCGGATAATTTAACTACGTATGACAATCCACTGCTTTAAGGCCCGACTATATCACGTTTACGAGGAAAGGCTTGATCGCGCTGGCTTGGTGAAGTTCTTTATACAAGTTTGTCGTGTTATACATCTCTCCAGCAGTTTTCACTATTTATAGTTGTCTGGGCTCTGGGGCCTAGTCCTCTTCTCTCGATTGCCCTTACATGCGAACTCCTTTGTGATATCATCCACTTTGGTAAACAATACCGTTCTACGCCGCAGTGACCGTCGTGTGAGCGAACCATCGTGTGAGGGTAGAATTTATACGTGACATTATATAATATGTGTCCACCGTAGTGGCTGTTATGGTCGAGCCTGAAGACGAATTATCTTAATGGCTAAACTGCATCGTTTGCGAGTCGCTTTCAAACGACCTCTGTCTAGCCTCTTCTGCTGATGTGTCCTTTTCTGCCTCTCGAATGCTTCAGCTGTCCCTTGAGATATGTGTGCGCGTATATCTGTTGAAATTGTCCTATGTTGTTCGCTCGGACAGACAACGCATGGACATTGCACGAGGCTGGCAACTTGAGCTGCAACCGCGGTTGCATTGCACAACTCTGATGTGCTTTCCATAGGCTACCAGAGCTAGCTGACGAGTCAGCTGGCAAGAGGAAATACAGTGAGAAATAACAGATGGATTAAACGTTTTTCAGTTCTGTTTCTAGCTTTCTTTAAAATACAACGCTACGTCGGTGTGCTCATCGGGATATGCTTCTATAGTCAAAAATTTAGACATTACAATAGGGATAATGATGTATATTAATATACTACACATAATGATTAATTATGCCAATTCATTAGACCGGTCGTCACAATTCATCCATTTTTTCTACATAAGATTTGAGCACCTGAAGCCCTATACATAGACGAAATCATACGTGGCATAGTTGAGTTTCATAACAACTAACGCGATCTATGGCGATGCATACCCTATTTGTGTGAGTATAAGTAGCATCGAGCTCTTTAAGTGATCGCAACGAATTCAGAAACCCTAAATCGCATAAAATAAAAATAATAATGCTATTGTCCTATTTATGAATATTTTAGTTTTTAACTGATATTGTTCGTATATTTAGGTTGCGTCGGTACATGCATCTGCCGTATATAGCACTGGAGAATGACCACTGGGCAGCTAGAATGGATATTTATTGAACGAGAATTCAATTAATGGACTCCTCTCTTGAAATATAAATTCTAATCGGGTTAGTGTCAAAAAGATAGCCTCAAAGCAAGATTACGGGCAGCAGTCCGTTCTGTGGGTTAATCGGAACGATATACAACTTTAATGGATTCCACTTTGTCTGCGCCGTCTACTTAGACACCTCTCCCCATTTAATTATGCTCGCCGGTAGTTCCACTTCTACTGGATGGGTACACTTCACACCCATACCTGCCAAATAGTATTGCTGGATCTTTATCGATGGTTAGTCTACAGCGGGGAGTGGAATACCCCACAGGAAGAAACAGTCGCCGGTACTTGTGTTATACAGATTTCAAGCTCGAACCCAACTGCCAAAGGAGTGCCAACAAGAATAAAATCGTCAGCAAAGTTTCCTCAACTTCTTGTTGAGCCAAGCGATCCATAGCAGAGGTGGAAACTATGTGTCGTTTTTATACTTACAGAGAATACTGTTACTCTACATAGACATGGAGCTAGAGGACGTTAAAAAATGCGCATATATGCTATAGATTTGCGCATAGCAAGTAGTTCATCGAAAAGATAAACCGTAGACGAGGGTCATGGTAAAAAACAGTTGGCTTGTTTTTTTACTTGAAGGTACACCGTATGAGTTTGTTTTTTTCAACCATTATACTACGAATAGAAGAACGAGTAATATTATTCGTGTTTGATAGCTCTTCGGTATGTCCAATGGGCTCAGAGGCAGGTCGCTCTAAATGTCGTAAAAAACCCACCTTATATAATGCTTGTATATTTTATATACAGCTGAGAGCTTCCATACTTTATAGGCGCCAAGCTGTAAGCCCAAGTGGCTAAACCACAATTGATTTATTTAATAACATGCCCTGCTGGCCCTGTCTCCACTACTATAAACTCCGCCGACGACGGCGCTGAGAAGCATGTTTCTACATATGCCATGTGTAAAATGGCTCCAAATTAATCACCCGCCGTTAGCGCGACCTAATTCGAATCCCCAAAATGCTTATTTTTCCTTAGCTTTTGCTGACTGCATGGAAGCCCTACAGGTAATTAACAATTTTATGCACCCACTCCACGAGCGGTGGGACTACGGGTCATCATTGTTTGCCTGAAGAATAACTTCACACCTAATTATATATACACGCAACACTTTAGGCTCTTCATAAAACAAATTTTTTAATTTAGAAGTGGCTGTTTCACTACCTCAAGTCGTTTGTTGTTTCGTTACATGTCCAATTCTAGCATAGTCTGATTGAATGTTGACAATTACATAAGCAACGCCGATTGCGATATTAAATGGGCTTCCTAGTGGCTATTAGGAGGTAGCCACAGATGTGTTAAAATTAATGAGCGCTTTTTGGAAAATTGTATGCACTGGCACTTCGGAGTATCTCCCTCTCATATGTTAATACGACACTATAAGCAACGTGCTTTAAATCTGAAGTGCTACATGGCAAGGTTGATTGTATAGATGCTGAGTAGGCGAGCTTTCGAGGCCCATCGGCTTCGGCGACTGGTACTCGCTTCATGATGGCATGCTTGACTCATTCACCTGTGGGGAGCCCTAGAGGAATCTGGAAAAGAATTAAAAGTATCTGTCAAAAGATGAAACTATGTCGTGACGGATAATAAATATAGGTTTTTCTTTCCACGATACTTAGTGAAATCTATGGAAAGGCGCTTAAAAGCAATCAATTTTGTATGGAATCAACCTACATAAATTAAGGCTTCCAGCTTGTCAGGGATTAAATATCATATACTTAGACTACATAGATAACTGGAGAGGACGTCAGTCTATGAATTGCATCGTCATGAGTACAAATGCCAGTTAGAACTTAATAATCATTCTCACGTGAACTGAATTCGTATAGTTGGCGGACAGTTTCATTAGACCAACGTAAACATAAATCAACTCCCTAACAACGACTGGTTCTGAGTCAACACTCACCAAGACGCACAGGGTCTGAGCAAGAAAAGCAACAGCGTTGTGAGCTCCCAAACTCCCCCTCTTCGCCATGAAAGATATGCGTGTAAAAATATGGGCGTGTTTTTAAATTAGGTGCTAAGGGCCATGTTCAAGTACGGAGCATTAACCTGAGAATGCCAATTTTGTTCCATTAATTGTGTACATAAGTGCCAGTCTATGCATACATAACAGACAGTGTAATATTTTTTTTGGTGAGTTACAGTAAAAATATAACTACTTTTATCATCGTCTTTTAGGTTAACAACCTTGAAGTCCGTTGACTTGGACCACTTGCACGGGGCTAGTAATACAGTGACGATGTAAGCATGTTGATATTCAATTATAGTAGCAGGAAACTTACGCGTAATCTAAAATGTTATAAGTTTGTACAAATAATGTATCCAATACATAGTAGTAACATGTATTACCTGTTTTCACAGAAACTGCTGCATTGCTCTGAAAATGGATAATGATCGTCCAACTTTGTTTTTTAGTTATAAATTTAGTTAAACAAGTTTCAAAATACATTTTAATTTATTTGAAAAAAACAGGTTTTTAAGCAGCGATAAAGATAAGCCTTTGGTCTACAACTTGCGCCTGATGGTAATTCTCTCTTGTTTAAATGTTCCTATGGATAACGTTATCAATCGGACACACAACAGATATAAGATCTCAGCAATCTTCTGCGTCGTCTCCTGCTGCGCTCCTTCTACTTATATTATCCTACGACACTCTTCAGTGGAAGCCTTGCGTGACTGTGGTAATTGGCACAGTAAAGTATCTGAGAAACCACTTGGCCGTAGCCGTATATCTTATTGTACATACATTGGTTGGCCCATTTTGGAGCGTCCAATGTCCCACCTTTGGTGACTTACACAGCTGCCTTCAAGCAAGATCAGGCGACCTGCTGCTGGTTTAGACATTCATCTCGGGTTTGATAGTATCTCATTTGATGCAGGCCTTTGTGGACAGACCAAAAATCAATGGATCATTATCGAAATACAAGGGCCTTCCCCTATGCCCGGCTTATCCCAGCAGGAGATGAGCTAGCACAACTTTGACGCTGTACTTTATTGGGTCTCCTGTTCCGCTCGTTTGAAGGTTATCCTGGAGAGAAGAACATAACTCGGACAAGATACCGCATTGCTTGATTTAGCTTCACGCCAGGCATCTAATGGCCGCTGCTTATTACGCGACCCTTTGTGTCTCCTGCTCCTCAGCGTGGCGATGAGAATTTATTTCCGAGGACACACTCCTTAAGCCAACCATCTGGTACAGGCCAAAGCAAGGCAGCGACACGTATATTGCTATGGACTGGTGCACGGGGTACCCTATTTAAAATTAGCGGTGTTCTTGGACAAAGTTTAATTTTATGTGGAAGTAGAGGGCATTTTCTTATAGTTATCGCCATAGGACCTTTAATCCGTGTGCTCGCTCTTATACACTCGCCTTGTAAGTCCGTTTGTATAGTAATTCACCATGTTCACATAAATAAGTATCGACGCCCGTCAAGATGAAAGGTGAAAGCACTACGGCCACTAACGATAGGTAGTCAGCCTGTTGAAGAGGTGGCGCACGCTGCCGGACCCGTTTGAGTAACGTGCCTTCCTCTTTTCTTTTGGAGCTCGTAAGCACCAGTCGTGTGCAGCAGTATCAATGAGTAAGCTCTCGCGAGATGAAACATGAAGTAAAGCAATACGGTGTGTGACGAAACGACACCACATCATGAGGTTTTACTGTAAAGTAAAATAATTCTTATTCAAATGGTTAAAAGGGATTAGTTCAGAAATACATATAGACAGGTACTGGCATTTAATTTAATATTCTACTTTCTCTTCAATATCAAAATTTTGGGGAGCGTTTCTACTTTAAGGTCGGAACAGCTTTCCCAGTACTTCGAGCATCCAAACTACGCAACGCGTACAGAAAGTGTGTCACCTGTATATATGAGTCTTTCATTTTCAGTCTTGCATTTTATAAGCTTGGCTTTTTAGTGAACGTATTTGATGTGCACTATAAAATGAAGAAAAAAATATATAATTTTCTAACAAATGCATGGACCCGCCGATCAAATAGCTTTACAAATCTATGAATTGTTATTTCGGTAATTCCTGTATCCTCAAAGGAATTGCTCCCTCTTAGTTAAAAAACAGTAACGTTTTTTTGGCTTCGCTTAACAGGCAAGTTCAGCATATCTATGTTAATTGATCATGGATCGTCAATCGACCTTAGCTCGCAAGAGTACTGTTGTTCTGCAATAACTTCCAAGCTTCAGTCCTATTTTGGTTAGTTGCTTCACATTCTCCAGCCAAGCATGTCATAGCGCAAATTGTTTTTGTTAGGGTCGCGTGGCAAAGAAGTCGATCAGCGTTTGCTTTAATTCTTACTTATAAAAAAGGCTGATTGTAATGTGCTCTATCGAAGCAAGAAAACAATTTATAGATAGAATGATAAATCGGTTTTGGGTATAGCGCACAAATAAATTGATTATTTTGTATTCGAATTTACTTAAGTAAGGTCAGATTCATGAGATGTTAACGTAGACGGTTCTATCTCACGGATGTATCTGTGTCACTTGTGGTATTCATCTAGCAGAGCTATATTATCCAGGACCAGTGTTTTGTTGGCTGACCGTACATTCTGCAGTGAACGAGCAATTACGCCAAGTTTAGTACGGCTATATTAAGACAAATCATAATTCAATAGTGAGTATCAGTATAATACACAAAGAGAAATAAAATATTCTTACATCCGTATCGAGATAATATACGTCACTTTTTTGAGGCTAGCACTTCAATATTGATGTAATTTGCGTGTGGGAGCAAAGTATACATATCCAAGCGTTACTATGCGGTAGCTACGCTTCGTTTAAGCGCAAAATATCTCATTGACTTTTCTACAATCGTTACATGAGGGACACACCATAGTTAGCATTGTATAATAGAATCCCCCTCGCAAGAAATTTATCGGGAAAAATAGAATTCCATGAAAATGCTAAGTCGGACAAAATTAGATATATGGCTATTAAAAACAACCTTTAGACGAAAATAATGCCAGAGCCCATAACAATTACTTAGAATGTTCTTAAACCTTTTATTATTATTACATTACTAAGTGTTCCATTATTATTTCGATAAGCGCAGACTTGATGAAACTGTTGTTACCATCTTTCCCTCGCTGACTGCAAAAAAATGCAGCACGTAACGTATCCATTTTAGTCTATGAGTTTTGTGGTCTCACGTTAATACTTCGCATTCACATGTTTACCACTTCGTCACATCAGTGCTGCTACCTAACGATTCAGCGTTCGATATGGACCAACTCATAATACGAAACGGAAAGCCTCTGCGAATCTATAATAGCCTTATTTCGACGAGTAACCTTCTCGTCAATTTACCTAAGACATAGGCTGTCAGCAATTTCACATTCACCCTAAAACCAAATACATTAACGTTAACACGATATGTAATAGCATTGTTTTGAGACTCATAGGCCATTCTTAGCCACCGTGTATCGAACGCATGAACATGGATGCTACTTTCTTCATATCGCAGGTACGGGTTTCAATCGCGTTGCAAAGTTCACTGGGTACAGAGAAGCTAGCCTCTGGCTACAGACCAAGCGCACAATTTTAACTGGAAAAGTAGATGAAAACTATATTAATGGTTGCTAGCGTTACGCTTCAATTGGGGAAAATTCGTAGACCCGATTCGCTTCGCTTCGAAAATCTTTGTTCAACAGCAGACCAAAGAGGAGCGTAGAATTATAGCGCGACGTTGGCGAAGAATGTATAAATCGCCTGCGAGAAAAATGCTGTGTATATGAAACGAGCATTAGATTTTTCCTTATTGTGAGGATCTATCTGAGGCATTCTGAATGAAATTCTTAAATAGTTGAATTTTTTGTTTTTTTGAAGCATCGATATTGTTATCATTCTGTTTAGTTGCACCAGATATTTCAGGGACTAGTAGATGTTCCACAGACCCGTGGGGGAGACAGACGAGAGGAACGAATGCGCGAAAAATGTTTTTCTAGAGCTATTCCATAGGTAAATGCTTAGATTATCACTCGAAACTCAAACGAATACGCTTATCCACATAGTGTGTTATATTTGTTACACCCGTGTTTTGTTCTTTCAGGTCCACCAATATTCGGAACTTAGCTGTTCTCTAAACATTTGGCTGGACGCATTTTTCTGTTGCACATGCACGCACAACTCTGTCTAGTCGACAACATAACAATCAGCATAGCATCCTCGCTTATTTGTCGCACGCCGGACATTTCTACCAAAACACTACAAATCTAAATGCACAACAGCAAATATCCCCATTGGTATCATTTTTTTCTTGCTATAAGTTCTGTGACTCTGTGCGTAGCGTTACTTTACCTGTAATAACAGCGGTCACAATATTTTTTTCGCCAGTTCTCTCTCTCTGTAATTTATTCCAAATCGGTAGTGGAAATCAATATTTTCGGCTTTGGATAGTATATATGCAGAAAAAAAACTTTAGGAAAGACGACTTCGAAGAACCAGTGACTTTGCTGGCATTTTCGTTTCAAATTCACCGGCACGACATAATCGCAATTGTGACGTTGATCCTCGAGCTTGAAGGCGTTGACCATCTTCAGCATTCATCTTTTGTGCCGCAAGGCGTTGCCGGCGATGACTAGCTGATGCAGAACATAGCAAAATGATGACTAACCTCAAAGGTGGCTGGTAAAGGATTTTTCAGCGAGGAAATAAATGTGCGATTTCTTAAGTTTCACTAAATGAGTGTAGCTATGGTATTCTGTACGTAACTATATTAAGTTAAATACCGGCACATCTTTTCAGGGACAAAAAATACAAATAATAGTAATAGCATGGACAATACAATGACGAATCTTCAGAAGATGCGCTTCCCCTTAAAGCAACAAGATAGTCATGAAATTTTTACGACAACGTAAATATCGTGAACAAACGATATTAAAAGCGCTTATTAAAAGTCACTTTTGGCACCACACTGGGAAGGCGTACAAAGGTTTGCGTCACTTCTATTTCTAGGGCAAAGCTTGACTCAAAGGCGTGACGCGAACAAATAATTATATTCTGTGCTTATTTAATACAGCGGAGTTTCTCCTAAGGTATTATTTCTTCTACGCTTCCACACATCCTTTATCACATCCTCCTCAACGTTTCAAAAAAAGAAAGAAAAGGAAAGCGTAATATGATTTATCAAATACTTCCTGTAACATATCGTTAACGGCTCCGGTGGAGGCCAACCACAACAATAATGACGTTGTTACAGCAAAATGACAATTGATTTCATTTCGATTCGATTTTTTCCTTCTCTCTCTTGCTTCTTTACGCCTTTTCTCCCATGATTCTCATTGCTTCAAATTCCTTTCAATTGGCCTACCAGCAGTTTTCGCTTTTGTCGACTCCGTTCATCGACGCCATCGGCGCAGATTTCGTCGTTTTTCTCCTTCCATCGGTAGGCTTTAGTCTCTCTAGCTGTATTTCAATGGCCAGCAGTAACACTCCACGCAGTGGCGTTCTTTCCTTCTCGTGCACTCTTTAGCTCGCTCCCTCAATTTACTCGACCAATATGGTCGCATGGCTGTAGTAAATAATCTGTTTGGCCATATGAAATGAATGGCAAATGACCACAGCGGCCAGCAAACACGCCGCGCGAAATGTCTAAGACGGACAGCAGAATTTATGCTGAAGTCATTGGCTACGCGTCGTTGTTATTGCTATTCGCCCTATTGGTAGTCGAATTGACAGTGGCAGAGACCAGGGTAGTAGCTCAAAACTCTCTTGAAATCAGCTCAAGTCAGCTATTTTTAAGTTCCTGCATTTGCCTGGCTGGCCTTCGATCAAAATTTAATGGAGAAATTTCAACAAAACGCCTGGTGCCACCACCTTGTTTTCACACTGACTAACTTTGTATTATTCCAGGTTGTGTGTTAATAATATGATAGACAAATTAATCCTCTGAAAAGCCAAAGTGATTCGCTAGAAATAAACAGAAATATCGACATGACTTTGTCTTTTGCCAAAATGTTTGTGACAAGTTACTTTTTGTAGTGATCCCTCGGATACTAATTGATCCACTAACTGACATAATTTTATGTGTCATCATTGTATCAGAGGCATCAAAACGAAACTATATAGAGTAAGTGTAAAAACTTGTTTTGGGGCGACCCTGATTTCTTGTTTTAGGACAGTGGTTTTTAAAGACCTAGTTTTACTTGTGGCGCCTTACATTCTTTTTGACCTATTGAAAAATTACGCGTTTCGCTTCAATACTTGGCAAACAAAATTACGAACAATCTAAATCAACGCATATTGTATTGCTTCAACTGAATGATGGTGAAGGATCAAAGGCTGTCGATTCCGTCGACTGCTGCTGATTAATTACGCGTCAGTAATTCTGTTTTCTGCGTAATTATTTTCGGGTTAACTCTGAACCGTAATAAAAGCTAACGTTTCTTCAGGAAATTGTTGTTGCTTTAGTTAAACTCAACTCCAGTTTATCGCTAGTTAAATGTTCAACCCGTAATATACGACTGAAAGATCGTTTGCAAACAGATTATAAAGATTTTTCAAATTTATTCAAACGTTTGCGCTTCAGATGAGCAATTCTTTCACGTATGCAATTTTGATGTAATACAGAACCTCCCAAGTTTCATCGTGTACCATACGGTCGCCACGTTAAACGAGCAAGAGAATATGCAAATTTGTGGAGAAAAAGGGACACCGAAATAGACTACAGCTATATTGTTCATATCATTCCTACTTAAGTTGGCCATAATGTATAGTGGAGCAGCTTGAAACCATTAACTCGCTTTGCGTCAAAAGTGGGGTCAAATTAATTGAATAATATATAGATAATTTTACCGAACTATACAACGATTACCTCTGATATTGTGTATTTCCAGTTTGTCCGCTAGGGCAGCGCCGATACGCGAGTTGGTGGACTTTAAAACGGGTTAGCGAAAAATTGTCGATGTTACCTGTGCAGTCATGCATGTAGCAAAGGCGATATCAATAGTTCTTAATGGAACAACTGGTCACATATTTGGGCCAAACTTAGTTCTAACGTTTCCATCATGAGTACGTAAATACACACACACATAAAATGCATTAAAAAGATATCATCACCGGACAGCTCAACAAACCGAAACTTTCAATTTGTCTAACCTATTCAGCAGATCATTCCTGTATTAATTTGACGTTGAAGAAGAAACGTTGCCAGATCATGTGCGTCCGTTGTTCTCTTTATACATGAACATATACTTCTGTACGACATATCGTACCCTGACTCGCACCAGCGACCTTGTCATTCATGACAATCAAATGTCGGCTATATTCGATAGCTCACGAAGAAACCCCAAAATCTAACGGAAAGCGATGACGAAGTCTATTCATACGCGGGCAACATTTGCCACTATTTTTATTGCACAATAGTACCACAAAAAAGGATCCCCCAAACCCTTCCCCTTCTTCTTTTCGCGCTCTATACCACGGCGACACGCTATCTATCATCATACATAGCATATTCGCCTAGTCATAGTATATTGTGCGTCATGTGGATATGTTTCAATGCTTTCGACGTCTTCTGAACGTACGGCGACATCAGTGCGGAGCGTTGTCGGTTGGGCCGGCACTGTTGCCGATTTCGTTGATGTTGTCGTCGATGTTGCTGAAGATTTGTCATGACGATCAATTGTGCCTGAATAGCGACAAGAGTAAACCACCGTAACCCCCGTTACCTTCACGACATTGTGCAATGCTGCGTCATCAGTAATATCGTTTAATTCGACAACTGACCATGATTAATGTGGTGTCGATCAGCTGAGTATGCACGTCACATGTCAAAGCGTATTAACTAAAATATATGGCAAGATGTTGTTGTGCTGCGAATCTGAGCATTACGTACCTGTATGTAAGCACTCACAGTGCCCAACAGGTAACACCAATTTCTTATGTTTGATGGGGTTGGCATGAACGGGCGAACAGATGCGGCGCAGCCACGAAAGGTTATCGTTGAGGATAAACAAGTCCGATATGTACAGAACAGGTACATGTATGAAATCGAACTTGTAATTGACCGAATCACCCGTTACGTAATAGTGAATGTACTTCATAATATACGACGAGTTTAACAGACCAGTGGATAGCTAAATGGCTAGAAAACCTAAAAGTGTATGCATTTATAAAAATTTAAAATGTGAATATAACGCATTGGCACTGCTTAACACCATTATCATTACAGCGTTAGACGTATAATAGGTAACATCAGCGATCGTATCAGCTTGGCATTGCATTCCACCTGTAGCATCATTCTGGGTCTTGGACATCGAAGATTCGACGAGTGGTTGAAACTTGATGTAGTCAATCCCAGATCGTAACCGCAGTATTTTGTTTTTCCGGCTCAGATATTGACTGTATGTTGTTGCCAGGGCTCACAATATTTTCAATGGTACACACTAAAGCCACCTTGCAGTCTTGTGTTTTGTTCTATGTTCCCCTAGACTGAGACATATTGATCGCTGTGATCATCAATGCCGTCCTTTGCAATGGTGGAGGTTAGCACATTTGCTTGAAATCATGAAGCTGCACTACAACCACAACTTGATTCTTTGATCCAAATTGCAAATCAAGTGCGTTGGCTTTTTTCGTTTGCACCTTGAAAATTGACTCATATTTCTTGTATGCCATTTCTTCAAAGAGCAATATGCCCTGATATACGTCAAAACAACAACTCATACGTATATGGGCGAATGTTAATATTTAGCCTGTTTACACAGTACAAGTAAACAAACACAAATTCATATTTACAACTTAAGCATCTAACGTTATGTTAGATATAATTTTAATAACAGGTACGTTTTTCTTGAGCTCTTTTATTATGGTGTAAATTACTCTTTTATCTTACGTCATATAGTATCAAGCAAAACGCTTCAGTCTGATGCATAGCAGTATAGGCGCACTGTGCAAATGCAGCTTCATCGAAAAGACTGAATTCCAGTTTTCAGAGTAAGATAATATGTTCTGAAGGCCAAGGAGAGTTGGAAGAATCAAGACGCTTACAGAACGATTGTATTCGGTGGCAGCACAATAGATGAATAGCCGACAACAACAGAGCTCGACGCCTTACAGGGCTGATGCTATTGCTGCTTTTGATGCTACCGTTGGCTAACGTGCAACATGGCCAATGCCGCACCGAACACGACTTTGACCACGACTTTGACCAGAAGCTGTCATCACCGCCAGAAGACCCTGCATACAATAGGATACAAGGTAGTTTTATTAAACTAGGTCAAACTCGTAGTTGCGGTGCTGGGGATGAGCAAGCACATGGAGGTAGTTACGGAGTAGTTGAAGATTTGGTTGACAAGACCAGATAAGTGCTGCTCGGTGGCACTTTGAACAAGGAAGTTCAAGACGACAATAATAGTAGAAACAACAAACTAGAGGATAGAAAAACATTCATAATGGATAGGGAGAAGACAGAATCCAAGACAGATAACCGACGTCTAATTGGTACATGGAGTGGCGAACCGTTAGCGAGAGAAATGGTGATGACTGCGAGGTGGAACAAACGGCCATCAGTAGTCAGAGCTGAATTGAATAATTTTTCAATCAGCTTGATCTCTAGAGAATGACATTGAAATTAGTGATACGCAATTGATGGTAAACTGCAATCACTAATCTTGTATACAGAGTTTGTCATGTGGAAACTAATTAAAGGTACTAAGTTAAGTGTGGAAAGACGTTCGAAAGAAATTTTTTCCTAAAATGGATGAATGTAGGTTAAACTTCAACGGGTTAGTGTCACAAATCTAGTCTATGACATATGAGGGCCCACTAGTCACCTGTTCGAAAACGAATGACTCTTTGTGCATAGACTCGGTCTACGGGATGATAAAAAGCAGTTTCTACAAAAAAATGCTTATCACAACAGCTTTCGGCAATTTAACCATACGGCTTGTTTTCTGCACAACTTTTGTGCCAAGGACATTGTTTTAAAATCAGTACAGAAGAATTGAGTACCAGTAACTACCAGTTCAAAAAGTAGATTGTATATGTTTAATAAAGAAAAAGCCTTAGAAAGTCATAATTTTATATCTGGCCTGACCAACGGTTATACAGTTAAGTTGCAGTTCTTATAAAATTTGTGGAGTCGTTGCAGTAGACGATAATGTGCAAACTATTCGATATATTTATTCGATAAACTATGCGATACATTAAGAATCCAAAAAGGAAAACACATTCATGTTCACAATTAACTTTCCCTCTTGATTGAACTTATCCCAATCTGCTTTCGGTACAAACTTTTTTAAATATAAAATGCATGAAATTAGAAAATGGTACGCATGACCCGCTTTTTTGCAAATTGACTCGTGCTTTATTAAGCTTGCATTGTAGGCATGATAGGCTGCATCAATTTTTATAAATACACTAGTTTTACCAAAGGATTTTATAACACCCCTTCCTCAACTCTGTGAAAGTTGCGATTTCACATTTCATTATAGACGACAATCTTATTACTTTCAACATTTGAAATCCTATAACCTCAATAAGGCTCTGATTGTTTACTTCAACACAGTTTTTTCGCACACACTACTTTCGTCTAAATTTTGTTAGACTTAAGTTCCAAAAGCGTAAAGAAATGCTCAGTCTCGGCGTTATATACAAAATACGGTTCACCTTGAAATTTCGATTAACCTGACATTTGTGTGTTGCCTGTCTCGATGTTCGGCGAAAAGCTTCCGTTACTTTATCGTTTCGCTTAGTTATTTAACACAAATAACGTTTGAAGCAGTAACGATGAAAATATATTTAAGTATCAACGAAACTTAAATCAATCTAAACTGTTGAAGTAACTTAGAACGAAAACCTGTTCGGCTTAGCTAGTACCTGCGTTAATGACAATATCATGTGATCTTTTTAAGGTAGGGGGCGGAATGCCTAGTCTGCCATCTAGTTGGCACGATTCCCTGCACTCGTTTAAGGCAGTCCAGAAGTCATTGCATATTTTGTCTCGGCTTGGTAGACAAGTAGTTGGCATAACTTTGATTAAGCTGATTTGATGGTTCGCGTTGTTGCGCTTAGTGTAGCACGTTTTGTAACGCCACCATTTGAAATTCTATACTTGCTGCTGACATAAAAGCGTGTGCTCTCTTTTGCTATTTATTTTTATAAGGGTTCATATCAACGCAAACAATGGCATATTAAAGTATATATTGAGATATAAAGACTATAATACTAATGAACTGGTGCCACTGAGGGTAACAATTCAGACAAATACCCAATGACTAAATGCGGATACTTAACAGAATGAGCTTTTGCCAAGAAGTAAACGCTAAGCCTGCCGAAGCAACGAGTAGCCTAAGGGCCTAAAGTAACCGGAGATAATAGATTTTTCCAGTTATCTTGCTGCATCGATTTACTTTACCAAGCGCAAGCACCAAGTGTAAAACCTCCTGAAGCGGAGGCTAAAGAGTATTTTTAAGAAGACGGCACCGCAACAAACCACAAAATGTAAAACCTAACTCACAAAATGACTAGTTAAAGTTTCAAGAATGTTGGGTGGAACTAATTTTGGAGAACATGACCTGAAGAAGCCGCAACCCGTTGAGCATAGAAGGTGAAGCTACATACAATTCAGAAGTCAGAAGAGAACGCATTCCTAAAGCAGGGCCGTCAGTGGATGTAGAAACTCAATAGACGGCAAGCCAATATGCCAACTCCCGCGTATATGTTACGGTAGCACAAGCGCGGACGAAGATTCTAGGCACTCTCGCCTAGGCTACACTTTTTCAAGTACTTTTTAAGCCACACAAATTCTATGAATAAGAGGGCTGTAATGCCACTAGTTAAATACAACTATTAAATTGTCACAGTACTGTCGCGTAAAAGCGCCAGCAGAACATTAAATCACCAATAATATTCTAATTAAGCATTTCTGCATACAACACATAATTCCAATTGTGTCGAGTTATGCGTTAAGTGGGAATATATCCGATTGTGCGCTACAAATTTAAGAAGACCTCATCCACTGGTTGGACACACAGACGGAGATGAAGCAATATGTGTTCAACAGCGACACCTTACGAAAGCGTGCTGTGAAAGAATTTTTGCTGACTTGTTTGCAGTATTGGTGGTAGTAGTCCTAACCCGTAGCGCATGGTGAGGACACTTAATTCCACATTAGGAAAATAGAATGGGTATGCCTTTTAGACTCCAACCAGGCTGGGCCAATTGCCCCTAACTTGCGTCGTGTGAAAGGCTGCTGGCAATGCTCTCAAGAGACAAATGTTGCCTACATATTTTGAGGCCTGAAGGATGTCCATTGCCCAATAGTAATTACCGTTCAAATACAATAAGCTAAATTAAAAACGCAGCAAAACGAGTGATAAAAGTAGATCCAGCTAATCTCGGGTTTCAGCCTCTAGGTATAGGCGTATAGGTAGAAACGGTCTCAAGTATTTATACGAATCCACTATTTGTCATACTACCCAAATACTCAGAGAATGTCCGTACAACTGGTGCCATGCAACACATATCGATGGCTCGTGACGAAGAGGTAATTGATAAAGTATATACACGTATAGGTCAGTTTTAAATATAATCTACCAGCTACTACATATGTTCTTATCTTTATTCCAAGGGCCAATAAGACGCTAGTTTAAAGCTGATGAGTTTCCATGCATGATACACAGGGCAAAACATTATAACCGTTAGCGAGGCATTTGTGGCAGAAGCAATGCATTTCAAAGTAACCTTCAATAATAATTTCAATTTGACCGTTTAGGCAGCTCGATTATAAAGTAACAACATAGGATTTAGACTTTTTTTTCGATCCCTACACTAGTCCTGACCGTAAAAATCGAACCGGCTGCCCCATGCGTGAATACAAGCTTCTCACGTTGCATTAACTAATGTTTTAAATACAGAAACGAGAATAAAGTTTACTCACTTTTTCGTTGTCTTTTGGTTTGTTCCTATCGAAGGAAGGTCAAGTTGCTATCGATATTTGTAAGGGTTCTGTGATGTGTGTTGTAAGACCACAATTTGTATTTCACCTAAGATTTCGATTATAATTAAACATGATACATGACAGTGGGAACAATGCAATACTAAATGAAATTGACAGCGACAATTGAATTAATAGAACCATTATTATTTGAACCTAAATGGCTTCAATCACATTTAGATCTCACTGTACCGGCGAGAACTCTTATCCAGTACGTTTTCCAAACCACGCACCTTTTATGGGTTTAGAGGGGAACAGATGCCTACTAATGATCTATTGGATTCTGAAACATAAATATTCAATCGTGTGTAACAAGTCTATTATTATAAAATATTGTACATTGTAAGTAGAACAGTCCTGGCGCTATAGAGACGTCCCAACGAAATCAGTTACTGCTTTTACTTTGTTGTTAAGCCACCTAGATCTACATTGCCCTCTAGTCCTAATCGACGTTCCAAGGTTGTACCAGTAGAACTGTCCTATAGCGTGCGCCTCATTCATTGTTACACTCAGGCCTTTGTCCTCCTTGGGACGCCCGCAGCTGTTATGCCGTGCACCGGGCGAAGCATGTAGGGGTGTCCAGTAATGAGGCTTGGTGATTAGGTCGGAGGCTCAGTTCCTTATTATTGCGAGATGCCGAGCAGGTTATCCCGTTTTCCATTATAATGCATATTAGATCGGCAAGCGGATGTTGATTGTTACTGCTGACCTATTATATATAGATTCCTCGTGTGATGCACTTGGAGAGCCTGTCTGCTCAGTATACGGTTTTAATATTATATTTTGCTTCGGCATAACTAACATAACACTCAGGTGTCTGTATATATATTCTAGGTATCCATATGTCCGCGGCTTGTCAACTACTCAAAATAACACAACTAAGTAATGTTGAGCTTGGTAAGAGTCTAAACGAAAATTCAGTTTACCGACGAATTTGAGTCCCCGGTTATATACCTGGATAACTAGTTTCTTTGAGCAACTAGCAAATTCATGAATTTTTCCATTCATTTATACGATGGCACTAACCTGAACATGTGTTCCTATTTTATCACCGTTGCTATACGACCGCAACTGATACGTACATGCTTCGTTTTTTCTGACATCGGTTGGACGCGCCAATATCTTAAGGTGTCTACTCAATCTTTCGTACTTAGAAAAGCGAAATTAGAACGTGAGAAAATAGCTACATTAGCCGTCTAACCAGACACAACCAGATATACAGCAGCTTTGCAAGCGCAACATCATTCAATTTAGTTTAATCGGCTAGCAACGCCATGTGAGGCAAACTGGTGAACAGATTTTCTCATTTCTGCCGCGCAATGGAACAAAACTGGGTTGAGAGCCCGTTTGCTAAATGACATTGATTCGACATCGGCATGGCCGCCTGCTTGCGCTTCAGCCTTCTGTGACTTCGCTGACGAGTCGGCATCAGCGTCATTGAAGGGACAAAAAATACTAACGGGCAAAAGATCACAACTGGGCGAGTCAGCCCTAGCTGAAAATTCCAAGACGAGTTAGACGAAAAGGCGGCAGACATGACGCAGCGTTTTGTTGTGATTCGTCATTCCCTCAATTTTTTTGCGCCGCCATCTCTTCGTATTTTTTCCCTTTTGTCTTTAACGAAAAACAACTCCCTGGTGATTGTTTGAAATGGCTACGAAGACGACCGGTGTGAGAATCGATCTAAGGGGAACTCCCGCCGGTGCGAACGGCAAATAGTAGAAGAAGGAGACAAAAAATAGAAAATTATTGACGCTCCGATTTTGGCCATCAATCGAGTGCCAAGACTTCTAATAATACGCCTGAGAATTGCGGAAAAGTTGTAAACGTGTCTGTAGTTAAACTGGTTGGTTTGAGTCATATGCGTAGAGGTTACTCAGTCATCCAAAAGTTATGTGGTAACCGAACCGCCTCCGGCTGACGTATTCAGCAAGGATAGAATCCTCGCGCTATACTTGTCAGCATTTTAGCAATGTCGGTACTTTAGCAGCATTGTTTGTTTATCGTGCTAATATTCGATGATAGACTGAATAACAAAATTTAGGAGTTGCGTTCGGATATCGTCATAAAACGATTAGACCGGCTGTGTTTAAATGAGGAGCTTTTGTGAAGCGGAAAAAATTATTAGTTTGTAATACACCGTGTACAGCCCTTTCAAAAAACATTCTGCATCATAAATCGATAGGGTCTTCATGTAACGTCAAATCGTAGGCTGGCGGAAAAAAGAGTACATGCTACAGTTTAATACAGTCGTAGGTGGCTAAACTAAGCGGAGATTCATGGTTCAAGAGTGGGTTGTGAAAGCTTGTTCTTTAAAAAGACTTTTTTCGTACCCGGGAATACAATTTCTAAAATTGTAAAACGGCAAATTTGCTTTAGCTAAAGTAATTTTGCAAGCCGAAGTATGGTACCTCTAGAAGGTTAAAAGCTGACTATAAGAAGAGCGAGAGTATGCGAACGATATTCTCGTTCTGACGAAAACGAATAGAAAACATAAAAACCCTGCGTACTTCTTAACTATTCTTTTTGTCATCACTCTGCTTGTCGCGTATTGTTGCAAATGAAACCGTATTACAAGAGTTAACCGTTATGGAAAACCGTAAAAAAATAGGATTATAAATGCGTTTTCATGATAGACAATTTAGTAGTGACAATATTTTGAAACATTTTTAAAGAATAATAACAATCCTAACAAAAAGACAAATAGTCAAAAAGAAACGAGATGATATTTTTTCATCTGTATGATTAGTAGACGTCAGTGAGCTCACAAAATCCAACGCGTACAAATAAAAAGCTTTAAATAACTTAAACCCTCTAGGCAACTATGAGGCGGTCGTTCGGATAAACGGTGTCAATCTGTTGACAAAGTTAATATAATCGATAGAAGCTGCATGTGTTCTGCAATCCATAATATGTGTCAATCCATTTAATTAATAATGCTTGCACAGACGACGAAAGTGAGAGGCGAACATCGTTTCAGCTTAAAGATGCTTGCTTTTAGACCTAAAAGGCCCCAAACACCAATACTCCGTTAGCCGCACCGTAAAGACCACATGAAGCACGCGTATCGATGGCTCCGACAATTAATCGTAATTATGCAAGCCGCGAACGTAAACAATCCGTTAACTTTCATAAAATTATTCAGCCCAGCCGGATAAGGCAACTTTTCTGTTATTGCTCAGCAGCTATAATGAGATAAAGGCCCGTTTGGCCTTTATTAGATGCAGGATTCTACGCGTAGTGCGTTACATTTCAGTTCGTTTTGAGTATGTGATATACTCTGTTTTTGCCTGACAAACTCTATTGTCCAACATTTTAATCACGGAAAAGCAGCATATCGTGCAGCATTTCAGCGTGAAGCGGTACGACGCCATCCCATTGGGTGCTGAGGGCAATCGCTACTAGGCAAGCCGTTTGATGCCACAGCCCAATATGTACAAATCTGGACCATAGCGTTATTCGTACGACTGAGGAAACACAGCTGGCAGTAACGACACTACGCGTATTTTGTAAGGGGGTTAGCTCTCCGTTCACTATGTAAGCATCCGGCTAAGCATAACTCAAGCAGCAGCAGTTTTCAAGTGGTTGAGCCGAGAGAGGGCAGGGCAATGTAGCCTGTTTTGCTTTGTTTGCCTGACGTTGAGCAAGTGCGGGCGAAAAGCATCTGGCATTGGAATATTTGCAAAGTCGCGTTGGAAGACTGTCGGTTCAGAGAGCTGGTGATGCGGTAAAGGATTTCACCTTTTCAAACATATTACGCTTCTCGGCCGAATGCTATCTAGATAAACGCACCCGTTTGACGTTATGCATATCAGAACTAAACTCGAGCTGTTCTTCAATGGAAAATTTATGCGCAGAGTAAAAGTACTCGGTCGACCTTGAGCTGATACAACGAGTTGCAAGATTCGAGAAGACACTTCTTCAGAGCGATCTAAATAATCCACATTCTTACTTCTCGAGTCTGGTTAAAATTTGCTGAAAACCTGTTCGAACCACCGATTTAAAAAGTATTAGTACGAAATGTAAACAACTTTTCACCCACACCCATATCAAGTTGGTCGACGTTTCATTAATTTATCTCGATTTCTTACCCTTAGTGCTCAAGGTACTCATGGTTAACGCATGATGACTTATGCTGCTGATTTATGCAGCATCTTATCGCAACGACTTGCCAAGAGCTCTGAACTACTTATTTTTGTATCTTAAGTATAAACATCCGATTATATTGGTAATCTGATGTCGCTGCTCTTACGTATGCACTTGTACTTGTGCATGCGAGTTTTGGTCGTTGACCCTTATTATTTAAAATGCCCGACTTGTGTTATCGAATTGCTTAAAATGAGCTAGATCTCTGTCGGTGATAGTCGCATTACTGCCAATTCCTCGATCGAAAGAGCGTTTGACGGTTACCTCGTCGTTTGTGAGAGGAGACGAGTTCAGGATATGTATCTGCAAAAATTCACGGTGAGCGTGGTTGTAAGACAAGACTTATATAACATAGCATTAAGATTCCGAGTGGCAACGCAGCTTAGGGCAAACAAAGCAACCTGTATGACGTAACGAGTGCAAATCGTTCGGCTTAATTAAAAGAAAAGGAGAACAATGGAAAGCGGTCCTTAGAGAACTAGCACTAGAAAACGTTCAGGGTTAATGAGACGAAGGCGGACGCGGGCCCGTTGGGATGAAAAGGCGAGTTCATTAAGCTTCTATAGCTTCAGAAGACAACACACTGAGATAAACGTCAAGAGTAAAAAACGGTGAGTTTAGAAAAACTTACGCATATCAATAAGAGCATTGATAGTGGGACCAATCTGCAGTGCAATATAGGATAGCATAGCTGAACAGGTAAATCGACTGAGCTTTAAACAACTTGAATGAGCTTTAGAAAACTCAATGAGATCGTTCGAAAATTGTAGATACCAGGTTTGCCGGTAGTAAACCTTAGTAATTCACAGTAAATGTAGACCAATTCAAGATGCCCTTGATAACATCTACGAAAATCCATATGAATTGTAAAAGGGACGTAAGACCGCTGATTGATTCATTGAAGCGAAGCTGTATGACAATATTAATTAACCAACTCGTTACATTAGGCTGTTTTACTGAAACCTTAGGTATGTATGAACGGACTCAAACACGGGCGCATGTTTTCGGCTCAAATTTCTTGCTTATTCGTCGGATCCTACATGGTTGTGCGTTAGTATCTTTATTTTTCTGGAGTCTAACATGGTGTTGGACATCGATTCCGTGCACCGATATGCCGCCTACTCTGTCCTACCTCGTCATTTCGGATCGGCTCCACGCGACTCCGATCGTTAGTGGCTCTTTAAGAAAGCATGAAGATAATCTCAAATCTCTCCGATTTTCAGCTAGCTATTTGACTTGGAATAAATGATACTGTACTTTGCACTCTTCGTCTTTTCCTTCAGCCATAGATAATATTAAAGCCAAAATTCTTCACCAACCTTACCGATCTAGTGTATCTGCCCTTCACTTACTGGTTAGATCATCTCATCACATGCATCATCTTCACTGTTGATGGTTCATCCCGTTATAATTGCGCAGTAGCGTTACTTTTTTAGTTTCTCCGCCCTGCGTAAACGTAATAACCTTCCCTGTTTGTTTGCTCTCTTTTTTCCTGTTTTCTTCGTTCTTCGGACGAAGCCTTCAGCTGCACAGGATGATGACGTTATGAGGCGATATTCCACATTGTTTTAATTAATCTCGTTCTTGTTACGGTGGCAAGTAGAGTAATGCCAATAAATAATAATCTCAAGGCTTAGCACCGTTCGTGGCTGTTGATGATCCGGCGTGTAAGTGGCCATGAAGGTTTCCGTTGTACTCTTCATCTTCCCCCCTCTCTCTTTCCCGTGTGGTTCGCTATTGAGTCTCGGCGTTCTTGTTCATGCCCTTTGCCGTTTGCACCGTCGTCTCTGTCGCCATCGTCGCGGTCATAACTTCAAAGCTGGTAGTGGATGATGTTGTTATTGTTGTCCACGTCGTTGATACCCGTGATGATGCCATGGTGGTGATGATGAGCTCTGATGAAGGCGATCACGACCTGATCTGATCATTTCAGATGGAGATCTTCCCTTTTGGTTTTGGTTCTGTTGTGCTGCTTGCGGAATTTTTCCTTCGGCGCGCCACCTTTGCAATGCTTGCTGTCGCAGGCCGTGAAGCTTCATGACGTCTTTCTCGCTTACCGTCCCGGTAGCATCTACTGTGTTGCGGTCGGTTGTTATGTATGCGTATTCAATAACACGAAACTCGCTACCAAGTCCTTTGAACAGGGTGCACGCTGAACATTTCCGTCTGTCTTTTAAGTGTCTGCTGAGTGTGTCGATGTAAATATCTGCAGCTGCCTTTGCTGTAGTTTTCGACTATCTGGCAAAAAGGAAGCCTCATCTTAGCGTATGCTCTGCCGAACGAGAAGTCTCGGGAAAGGCTTCATCTTTGCAAGCCGAACATCGTTGGTTGTATACCTCATCGTCGCTGGCTCCGCTCCCTTTTTCACTTGGCTCTTTTCTGTACCTTGCTTCTTTTCAGGAATCACATGGATGATTGTCATTTGATGCAAAATGCGTAGCAAGAAACGGGGATGATGTAAAAAGGAAGATCCAGCGTAGCCAACACAGCATTTTGTAATAGAGACGAAACGCGCTGGTCAACGGTAACGAAGAACGAGGAGATGAAATATTCGAGACGGGGATACTGGAAACAAAATGCGCACTGCTACCGTAGCTTTGCCCGCGAACGACACCGCCAACAATAGATAACACGACACGAGACAACGTTGTAGCTGGTGGAATGTCCACGCATTCATCGTTCGGACAATGACGCCTACGGTAATGGAAAGCAAACGCTTTGTCACGCTAGCATAACTAAATAAAAGACAAATAAGTAACTAATTATAAGGCAAGAAAGAATCTCCATGATGATAGGAATTCTACTACAAGAGGAGAAAGAATGATCGATTTGATGAACGTCCTAGGTGGTCTTTCAACTTCCACTTATGTATGTGCCTGATTTTTGAATCTGTAGAATATTCATAAATCGATTAAAGTCTAATACTGCGGCAAACACATAAAGAGTCGAAATAATAAATTGGTACTATATGACGGTGTTCACTATGGATTGTTAAGTATATAATTTATACAACAAAAAACTAACATGTGAAATCAGCCATTTTTGAATGGTGAATCATTTGCATATCGTGTATATATTTCGTGAACATAGACACACACAGATATTAAACGGGACAAACTGTGCCAGTATCTCATTCAGCACTTCACTAAAGCTAATAAAACGTCAGGCCGCTGGGGGTGCGAGCTTGTAACTTGCACGGTTATATCATCATAAACACAAACGTGTGAAGAGGCCGCTTGAGGAGCTTCAAAGCTACTGCAGTTTTTTCAGTAAGTACAACTCAGGCGCACGCTATGTCGACGCTTAGCTGTGAGCGTCATCTAGGGTCACTCTTTGGAGGGTTTCCATCTGACGAAGGGGTACATCGCGGTCGGATTATCTGGCGGTCTCTTGCAGCGCCGGGGGGTTCCAGTCAGACAGGAGGGGGATAACGGATCTAGCAAAACGGCCAAGGGCCTTCCCGGCAGTCTTGATTAATTTAAAAGCGAATATAATAAAAACACTTTCTGTATATTGTCGACTTCTGTGATCATTCTGGAGATCGTCTTCAGGCTTTCTCAGCTTAAAGCGACGAAAAAAATTCCGATCGAAGGGGCGCTAATAGGGGCGGTTAGACGGCCAAGAGGCGGTCGATGGTTTGAAATATATCCTCTCTGTTCCTCTAAAATTGTTATATCAACGCTTAACACGAATGGCGTCCTCAGACTGTCGCCTGATTTCACCATCATGCCGCTGTTCACACCTAAGATCCGTACATCGTTCTGGGATCGTCTCCATGTAAATGTGCCGTTTAAAAAGGTCGTACGTTGAGAAGCTACATTTATTAGTGTCGCCATCGCACTTGATACTGTTGATGCTCCCGCATGAAGTTTACCAAAATGTGGAGGAAACGACTCTCTGCGTGAAACGTGAGCGGTCGCACACCAAATGTGAATATTATTAAGACAATCAAATAACTGTTGTCACCACGGAAGCGATCGCCGTAAGTAACGAAGCTCGAGCGGTTTCCAGCTTTTCCAGGCTCCTGCAGCGGCTTTCGGGAGCCTTTTTATGATTACTTACCGAAAAACATTAACCATCCTCAAAACTATTTTGAGGTGCGTATTAAACCGATGAGCTGTTACCGATGATGTTGTTGAATAGACGCACGCGGAAGGTTTCCTAGTTCGTTGGCCTAATTATATTACGTTAAAGATGGACGCTCTGAGGAGCTGCGTTCGAAAACAAACGAGAATTTTGTTCAATATACGAGTGGGGGAGAGCAAAATATTTGGGAAGAATATTAGGTGTCATCACAGTTGTCTTTGCCACGATCCTACACATTTACTTCGAATATTACGAAGTTTTTTATATGACCTTGTAGCAATTGAACTGAAATGCTGTTTATTTTTGTGTGCGGGTGAATACTTTTGCAAATGAAGTTTCGCTTGATTTAAAGGCAAGTGAGACGCCTCATCAGACATATATGAGTACACAACCACTCTATCTTCTTCAATTTCATCCCATTCAATAATGTCTCAATAATTTGTAATTCAAATTTACCTGAAACTAAATGTTACTCCTATAAAGTTACACATACAATCTTGTCCTAGCTATTGCAGAGATGGAGGATGACTCCTTCTGTATTATTCAGATCAGTCTTGTAATTGTGCTACACCAATTTTTGCGAAAACTACTTCTGCGAAGATGTTAACCCTGGTAATTCTGTGTCAGCTTTTTATCATCGGCTGTACCTTAGACAGGAACTTCTCTACTCAATGGCGGATACTGTATTATGCCTGAACCCCAGCTAGCAGGGAGCCCCGCAGACAACGCTAAACACCGCGGAGCCGACGAGCCAATAGAGACTTCAAACCTAAATAAAATTCTTCTTGCCGTTTGCAATTTTTAAATAAATGGCATTCAGTAAAACTAGAGTATGCTATCTATGATACGTACATTGGGTTTATGCAGAGTAAAAAGAAATAGATATTATATATATACTTGAACCGGTCAGTCCACAATTGAAATTATTCTTATTTCAAAAGTTTGCAGATGTGTCAACAATAGAGTTTTATGTAATATAAATTTTAATGAACAAATATAAAAAATGCGATATTTTACACAGTATCTTTTGGTAACCATTAAGAATAGTATCCAAATCAAGTAGCATATACATGATCAGGTAGTTCTAACTTGACAGTAATCGTTCGATAGGCTTTCTAGCGCCGTTTCTAGTTGGGGCATAGCCAATATACTGGAACCCGCAGCATTCCGGAACTAGTTACGCAGTGGCTTACGTTTGTGCTTTTCTCTAAGCGCTTCCTTCTTAATTTTGTTCGTCCGGCGAATCCATCCCTCCATGGGAAATACGTTAGTTTAGGGAAATATTTGAGTTAGATAACTGTCTTATGTGAACATATTTAAACCTATAATTGTTACGCGCTCCATTAATAGAACATAAATAGTGAAGCTTGGAGAAGCTAAAATGGAACGAATCGTAATTACACAGTATCGTCCTTTCTCGGCAAATATCACGCAGTATCATAATGCTTTTGGCTTAAATTAAGGCAAATAAATTTGAGCATTTGCATTTCCATGTTCACCTTCGTTTATGGTCAAAATCCAGTGGTATTAGCGTAACATACAGGTATACTTTTTTTTTTTTTGGGGGCCGATTGAGAAGACCTCTTATCGGCAAGTTTATTTTCTCATTGAAGAAAATATACATAGTTAGGGCCAGACGTGTGGATCCCTCGTTTACAAACCACCCTGACCTGGAACCACTTTTCGTATTACGTCAGATCGGGGGGGTTTTTCTCTCTGACGCCGAGAGCCGAACTTTAATAACAATATTTAGCTCAGCTCTCGGTCTTATTCAGCGCTAGTGCCGGATCGCTTGCCTCATTTTGCACGCCCGTTCGTGGTGCTCTTTTAGTCTTATGACGTTCTCCATGAACGTTGCAATTGCGTTCCATTTATCCTTGCTTTCCAACATTGGTTGGGACGATGCTTTCAATTACCAGCTCCTTCTGGATTCTTTCCTGCATCACTCTTCTTTGCTCTGCGAAGTATCGGCACCGCAGCATTGTATGTGCTGCTGTGTCAACCTCTCCGAGTTCATATATTCATATATATATTCATATATATTCATATATTCAACATACAGGTATACTGGTCGCAGATTATTACGTGGGCCAATGATTCTTCACAACTTACCGAGAAAAAAACTGTAGAAATTTCATTTGCAGTGTCTTCTCATAAAACAGCATCCGAGTTCGTAAAATATGCTGACTTAACAATCAGTAAAATGCCACTTCGATACGATACGTTGAAAGCTTTGGCTAATTCTCGGAACATTTGAGTGATATTTTTCTCATCATTGTAATATCATGTGTTTCTTCCATAAGATAATGTAAGATGCTGCAGGGGCGGACAACAGCCTTGTTTCCATATGATGGGATTAGGGTCAGCAATAATTAAGCGTAAAGACGTCATAGGTAATGAAGCTATCAGTTGCTGCTACTAGCACTGAAAAAAATTACTGCATATAGAATCCTTAGTCGTATACGTACAGGGTTATCGAAAAGCAACTCTATTTTTCAAACCTAAACCCTTCCGCTACGATTTTTTTTACTTTTTTATAGGAAACGGATACTTTTCGTTTTGTGTTAAACCCAAAATCTTGTAGATTATGATTACTCTTACTATAATCATTATTATTATTATATTCTGATTACTATATTATTTCATTCATATTATTATGTCATATTATAAGATAGTACAAAGATAAGTATGTGTGATATAACTCACTGTTGTTTTGTTTTAGAATAAGATTCACCTTAGTGAAGACGTGTGTGAAAAGTTATAAATAAAACACACCTCTTTGGCGGATATGTTTTAGCCTATCCGGCGTGCATGACGACTGGTTTTAAAATTTATTTGTTCTAAGGCCCAATTTAGGACGCAATGGAGACGCAAATAAACATAGGTGCTCAATCTGATTTAAGAAAAATTCTCACTTGGTTAACAAACGCTGTTACGACCACTATATGTAACATCTTGGTTAAGCACATAATGGAATAAGTTTCTGATATATTTGTTCTTATGTTATCATACATGAAAAGAAAATTTATTTCATTGTCATTATTGTTTTTTTATAGTTAGAAAGTTGTTCTTTCAGTTCTCACCACATCAGTGTAATAGGACCGAAAAAAATGTATATATTAGTTAATAATCACATATATTTATGCTAGTTCCGTTTATGATAAAGCTTGGAGAGGTTTATGCGAGCCTGTAATTTGTGATAAATGCATGTGTATTTCTACCCGAATGGGGAACCCACGAATTCCTGCTGCCAAGGTCGTGCTTAAATAATTTATCATCGAATCTACTCTATTGATCGTACGACTTGCTCACGCCTATTCTAGTGGAGTATATTTTTGAGGAACGATTGATTTAAACGTATTGAACTTGAAACACAAGGTGCAACGCGTTCGCCGTATGACTGTGGTAGCACACATGCATACTTTGCTAGCAAAAACGCACGGGAGATTCTCCCCCAGATGATAGTTAAGTTGGCCAAGCTAAGGTGCGATAATGAAGCAGCCAGGTGGAAGATGAGAGACATCGTTTCAATTTCTCGTGGCTTGGACACCAATTAAATAATTCATAATCGGATTTTCGCGAGCATACTCGTTTCGTTAGTTCTTAAGGAAGTGAATAGCAAACTTGACTCGTATTCAAAATAGCGAAGTAGTAGAGACATCCACAAAAATAAATCCTAAGATTCGGGATGTTGTCGTGAGGTGTACAAATACAAACGCTTAGTTCATTTGTGTCGTGGTGAGACTGCTGTGGGAAACATCAGACTTCTTCAGTAGAAATAACGGGGGATTGCAGCAGATTCCCTAAGCAAAAGTGACTGTGTAACCTACACGGCTCATAAATTGTTCACAATTTTGTCATGGAAACAAACTTCTACTTTCATTGTTACCTGTGATACCACTTTGTTTGTAATTCAGAGCTACGATTTTATTAAATTCAAGCATGAATTTTCTGTTTGTAATTTATGAAATGTACAAGTCACCTTGACAGGAGCTCTAAGTGTCTTACGACTGCTTGTTGAGGCAAGTAGTAAAAATTTCTTTTGGCGTCAAATACAATTCTTAACAAATAATATATATTATTGTGGCACCGCTTGTACAACAATTATGGTCGTTCTAGAACCCACTAACCTAACATTTATTCCACTCAAGATCGAAGAACACTTGAAGTTGCTATATATGAAGGTCGTGTTTCCAGACTGTGCGCTTTCGATCTTGATTAGGAACTTGAGAAGTTGCCGGACTGAATTATAGCTCGAGTAATAATTACTTCATTTTGTATCTCCTCCTTTAGATTTAAATTTGAGGCCCTTTTACTCAAAATTGTATGGGCTACTCCCATATGATTTCGTTAAACATCGAAGACACTTCATATAACTAGAATCAATGGAGAAGAACAGGTTATAAGTGCTTGTTGTAAACCTGTGAGACGAAACTTAGTGCCTGCTAGGTATGATGAGCAAACTTACGATGCAGTTATGTTAAACGTTCATGCGTGCAAATTAGAAAGCTTCAGTGCTCAATTTTTTCTCACATGCTGTGATCGATTGCTCTCCAAAATTTCATCTGGGTATCTGTATTCCAGGAAATTCGCAATTTAAGTGACGCGTAGTTTAAATTTGCTCACTTATTTAGTTTGATCATGGTGCTGCCAATGACGTATAGTTAAACATTTGACTGACTCGTCCATTTCTGCCTGCCTGACACCACTACTGACAGAGCAGTGCCGTTACGATGCCTCTGTTTTTTGAATGATGCTATCCTGGCCCCTGACTTCCAAATACAGCCTAACCAAACAGTCTCGTATAAATGATTCACTCACCGATACCTCTTAAAGGCTACTCGGATGATCGCGTGGCATTTATTTAACCAAAGACTCGGAGGATGTCGAACATACGCACGCGATCTGTGACGTAAGCGGTCATCATGAGCAGACGCTAGCTGCCATTCGTCCTTGCACAATGGATGTATTTCAAGCAAAACTTCGTCGGGTGATTTAAATTTTTGATCAATGAATCTAGGAAAGAGGACGGGATTGCGAAGGTACACATCCGATGGCTAATGTTGCAGATATACACGTGTTTCATGTTATTGTACATGTGGGTATGTGAGTGCATTGGTATGCTTGACAAGCGTCCACCTTGGCCCATACGGCAGCCTCTCAGTTGCTTACCTGAACAACGGCAGCAGTTCGCGACAGAGTCGTCGTGACTTGTCGGGGCCGCGGCTGCCAGCAGGGTGGCAAGACACAAGCAACCCGAAGACGCGAATGACAAAGGAATCTGGATCGAAGGATAATAAATGGAGAAGTCGGGGCAGTAACCTGACGAGGCTGGACAGATAGCAAACAGTATCTCCTGTCCTGTTCAGATTACCGGGAGGAGATAGAATAGATATGCCGACCCGATGACACGAACGTGTGCGGACAGTCAGATGTGTATTTGTCAGCTAATGCCGATATTCGCGTTAAGTAGACATCGATACCGATTCTGGTAAAGTTATTATGGGGTATCCGTGGTGACTTAGGAGTAGCTAGCTTAGGAATGCAAAGAATGAGGAAAAACTGACGAAGGATGCAGGAACGTAGCTGAAAGCGAAATGACCACATTGACTGTGGTGTCTAGGAAGTTTGGACACGAATCAAAATTGCGTGTAGCTTTGCGCAGGTGGATTTATATACAAGAAATCTAACGACTTCTAAGTCTCATCATGACGATTTGAGCTGTTATAATATAATAAAAATATATGTGTTAAAATACATTGCAAAATAAACCTACGAACATCTGCTTATTTTATTAAATGAAAGTATGGACGGTGCAACATTTTACAAGCATTGTTACGTTCCTCCACGCGAGACAGACACGGTGGGTCAGTGCGTGCTTACATCATTTTATCTGAATTTGACATTTTGCCATCAGAGATTCTAGCGTCTACACATGTGAGAATACATGGCTAGTTTTTATTGTCAAACACTTGAAAGGTTCTAACTCTAGAATGAGAACGGTTTCTCTTATAATGTATGCCCCATATGCTCTTTCTGGGGTTGCGACTGACTTACCCTGCCACTTCTCTCGCGTGCCAGCGTTTACATGACCATATTTAGCTGCAAATATTTTGCCTTCTTGTTATTATTAATTATGCATATTCATAGATCACCATAGCAGATACGTCAATACAACGGCCAGTATTGATCTGTAATGCTGCCAATGTGGCCGGTGTTGTTATGATTGTTTTGCTTAATCTCGGTAATCTTTGGTAAGATTGCCATTTAGTTCAGCTATTGTCGCACTGGATGATACCAGATGGATGAGCGATAGAAATGGAAGGGAATCACAATCCCATCTCACGAAGTCGTGACTTCAACGAAACCTCAATTTTGATTTTTCTGCCTGTTACCGCAACACCCATAGGAATTATCTTTGGGATTGTTGATGTTGCGATTAGTGGACTCGTTGTCAGCCAGACAGGCGTGACTCGAAGAACACGGGTTCTCGCCATAGTATAATAGAATCGACTAAAACGTAGCACAGATTTATGTGAACCTACGCAAGGTGAGTTGCACTATTCAGTGATGCGGATATGGCTTCGATGACATCGTCGACAATTTATACTCATTAATAGCATTGTTACTTAGCCAGTACATGTCGGAAAGGGAATTTGTTTAAAGATAACAAAATGAGCATACAGAACTGAGTTTTTGAATGCGATTTCAGCGCGATGACAAACGCGAAGCGTGCAGAATACAAACATTGCCGTTTCATAATATCTTTCCTCACAGGATCCTGCGCATTAAAGGAGGTCTTGTCCTAGTGTAGTGCTGAAACTGGACTCTTTACTAGGTTTACATGTTTTCTCGGACCCTGGGTCTCGTAATGATCTCTACGAATGTTTTCAACTTTTTATCGTCTTTACATCTAGAGTTCGATCTATTTATCTATACACCTACTTAGCCTTTGCGTGTTTCGGCACACACTCAAGCTTATCAAATAATTGCACGCAGTATTTATTCATATAATAATAATAATAATAGGTTATTTACTGTTATTATTGGAACTAATTTGACTGTTCTCAAATATCAAAATTATAAGGGATTATTTTCTAAATATGCAAGAAGATATTATTCAAATTGTGGAGCTAAAGGTGCGATGCAGTCAAAATCTGGCCTGAGATCTTGTCCGTTGGTTCGGCCAGCAAGTTTTAGCGCATGTATGCCAATTATACCACTGTTTGGCGAATATTCACATAACTAAATGTTAATTCTACTTATTACTAGTACCTTGAAGTTTTGGCTAATTTTCGATAGTGCTGCCATTATACTGTTACTGAATAACACAAGAAACGGCTTTACAGCCTTACTTCTCATTACAACCTACGCCAACAACTTAGGTCAAACTTAGGCTTTGGAGGTAGAGTATTTTTAAAGTGAGTAGGTAGAACGTAGTTGTGGTAAATACGAATTTAGCTAACATTTGTATCTTATAACAGGATTACGAGAAGCAGCATTCGACGGAGTAGTTGATGCTACAGAGCTTTGTCAATTATATTCGCTTTCTTTGGGCTCTTGCACGAAATGACCAAGCATAGGCAAGTAATGTACGTCTCTACGAAACAACAGCTTCGGCTTCGAGGAATGCCTCCAACACGTATGAGCAAGACGCTCTGGTGAAGGCGCAACAGGCTATGTTATTCTTGCATCTCGTGCACAAACTCGTAACATCTCGCCTCTATTTCAAGACTAATTTAGTGTATAAAGCAGGCCACAGACGTCTTGTTGTACTATCGTCTTTGTGCGAGATATATTTTCCTTAACAGGGAATAATTAGCTAAGGAGTTTCTTGTTCTCCAACTCTACGTAAATATTGGTTATTGTCTACAAGCTTATTAAGCTTATTTAAGCGTATATTATCTTCACCTTGTGCTTGTTGTTTCAGCTGTGCAACATGCTGCCTCCCTAACAAAGATGTTAATTTTTCTGTTTTGCCATAGTACGGATATCGAGATCTCTAAATACCTTTGGTAATATCGGCTCTTTAGCGTTAGGTCATACGAAAACAAGCTATTAGCCAGCAATGAATGGAGCAGCTTGAACAAATTTTGCGCGACCCATTTAACAGACATAAGCATATCGTTATAACATAGGAACATGGAAAGTCTAGTACACGCTTCCTTCATGGCGCTGTGGTTTGGCCTGAACGTCTGACGCAAATCCCAAGTCCCTTCTTAGGACACATGTCATGCAATTTAAAATTCATATGATTTTCATTTTTTCGTATAAGCTAGTACATTTTTGTTTGTTTATGACAATGTTTTAATCTTTTTCGACATGCACCTATCGGTCCCTATCGGAACATTGGACTATCCTAAAGGGTCTACAAGTTACTATCAGTTTAAGCAGTAATCTCACGCAGCAATCGTACTTCAAAAAGGTGCGCCATTTCTTACCTAAGTTTGCTTTACCTTATTTGACAGTATTGACTGTATTTCATTCGAAATTTTTTATCGCTAAACGGAGGACATTAATAGCAATGTACTGAGGCAAGGTTTTGAAAGTTACCCTTTTTACAAATAAAAAAACATCTTTTCGGGTAGTGGTCGAAATATTTTCTACATTCATCGAATTGCGTTTAATTTAACGATTTATGTACAACACGATTACATCTTTATCTCCGAGATGTTTCGCCACTTCTGCTTCTATCGATGCTATTGTTGGCGCTGTTGATCTATTGATCGCCTAACACTAACGATCAGGTGCCGTCAAACACAGCCGTCGATTTTCACGAATCAATGCGGTGGTAAAAACAATCGATATTGGCCATTTCTTCATTACTGCGTTGTTTTTCGGGCATCTTTTCATAGCATTTGGTCGAATTTGCTTTGTAAAGGGAACCTGTTAGGCAATTGAGTGTCCAAAATGTGATATATCTTTACTTCGGTGCGTTATATTTGTTATACGGTTTCAATCTTTTGGTGACAGTTGTCATGCTTCGAGGCAACCATACAGAGCACAGCTACGCTTAACATATATTCGTAGGTGAGAGGTGTCAATCTATTGCAATGTAGAGTTGCTTTTGCTTATTATCAGAAAGGTACGTCGATTTAGGATAATTTCCATGGTTCGACCCTGCAGTGCAAGTTATTCATGTGTTTTCCTCGAAGAGTGCATTGAACCATGCTAAACTAGTGTCAATAACATTATTCCATAGATATGGGAGAGACCTAGTTTTTAAATGTAGTGATGGTTCTAGTTAGACTGCGTGTTTAAAATCGCTCTATCTGTAAGGTTTTTAAACAAATGTAAAGACTTTGTAAGCTACCGGACATCAGCGAGAGATACGAAGCGGCAAACACTAGAGAACGGTATATGTGCTAACCACTGGTGCATGTCTATCAAGCAAATTACTGCTAGGTTATTTCCATCATTAATAGGACCAACGTAATTCAATTTCTCAAGTCTCAGTTGCATGCTAAGGTATCAGGAACCATTTGAATTTATTGTTCAACTTCCATAATAGAAGTTCTGACTTTTTATATAAAATGAGTGGGTAAATGTATATGCTCATAATTATCTTTCGGCTGTCCGGAATTTCAAACGTTATTCGTAATGCCGCAATTCGTTTCTTTCCCATGTAAAGTGTGCATGGATAACGTAGAGATAGGGAAGTTTGACTTAATTTTGTCTTTGAGCTTATCCGCCGTGAAAAAATGGGAAGTGTTGCAGAACCGCGTTATCTCGTCGTTTTGTATCTCTGGTCTCAACCCGCACTCTCTTCTTGGTATATAAAAAAATTATGAAAGGAGAAAGACGAACGGGGCGGCCTATGCGAGAGGTGTGTGTATGTCTGCCTACAGTGTGCCCATCGAAACAACGCCCAACTACAGGGGGCGCAGACCGAAGACCGGGGGTTGCGATGGCGGTAATGCTGTCCGATATTACACAATAGCCCCAGGGAGCAGCGGTGCAGGAACGAAGCTTGCTGGCAGGCATAGCCACAATACACTTGAGCTGTCTTTCAGTTCCGCCGTTCCTTCATCGAATCGCCCAACTGCTGAAACGGGGGCAGACACATCTGCCGTCTGCCTTCAAGCTACTGGTACCGCCGCATCACCATGACCCGGGCTGCCACTGCGGCGACCCATCAGAATGGGCAACACACACACACAGTGCCTGTTGAAAGAGTATCTTGCTCTCCGTTCGCTTCTCGAAGCTTCACATGCCGCCTTTTGCTTGCCGCCTTGTCCATGCTCTTATGCCCCCAGAGCTTCCCAAGGTTTCCCTATACAGTCTTTTCCATTCCCCCAAACGGACTCCCAATATCTTCAAACCCGAAGAAGGACGGCTTCTGGCATGGCACACACATATACCAACTACTCCATGCCTCCACGCATTGGCTCTCCTCGCTTTCGAGTGGTGTCCGTCGGCGTGTGCACCAGTGCTGAGGGGTGAGCCCTCTACGCAGGAGCCATGATGGCCACTGACGGCATACGATGTGCAGAGGGATAGGGATCTGCATGATGGGCGGCGGCAGCCGGGTGGGGTTGCTCCTGGAGATTCACATCGAGGAGAAAAGGCAGAGGCAGCAGCGGCAACCGCGGTGGTAGGAGAAGTATCCAGGTCTCGCGAAATGCCCCGGGCAGGAAGGACCATTACCACGCAACTGCACTATGGCAACCAGTACTAAGAGAGGAGTACGTCACCCTCAAAGAAAACGACCCCATCGAGTGTTGAGACTCACTCCGCCATTGCCCCCGTGGCCGGGAACATCAGGTGGCTCTCACGTCTTCGATTTAGAGTTATAAATTTAAAAGATTTAAAGGAAGGTGCGCAAGGCACAATTTCTCTATCGTGAGTGGCACATAAACCTATCCACCGGAATACTAATGTACTATGCTTTAAAAAGAAATGACTATTGTCCATCCAAGCCGAAATCTGCCTAAATCTCATCTGCAGGACTGCCAAGCTTCATTATGTGGAAGTCTCGACGCTGATAATATGTTATAGTTTTTCTTAAGATTCCGGATTAAACGCCAAACTGTTATAATCGAGTGGGTATTTGCACTAATTTTCGACAGAATTTAGGATCAATCATTGATTAGACTGTAACTACAGTTGAAATTACCGAAAATTACAGATAAAATATGTTCTCCCCGTGGGGATTATTGTTATAATCTGTTATCATTGATTAAAAAGCAGTTGCACTTATGAAAACACCACACAAAGGACAAAAGCGTCGATGGTTGGCCAACAACAAAGGTGTTTTTAACTTGACGTAGGTCATCAAAATTTATTAACGGAAAGCCGATACGTTTGAATAATGTTAAAGGTGAGTTGTACCTGGCATTGTAGTTTGTATTTTACGGAGAGCCCTGGTGCGTTTTCAAATTCAAATGAATTCCAAATTATTTATTATGTAAACATATGCAAAATATCTATATAAAACGATGATATACATCAATTCCTTTCCTAATAATTCATAAATTATCATGCATTCTGAGAGCATTGACTTCACCAAAATCCAGCTCTACTGAGGCCAATATGCAATTCTTACTCGAGCTGAAAAGAACAAACTTGTAATGAGCTTGCTCTTCTGTTGACGGTCACGGCAATCGACTTCGACGTACGCGTGGGGCAGCTTGATACGATACAGTGGATCATCGGACCCTTCACTTTTGGGGCAGCGCTTCTTTTGCACGCATTACCGGTACCACATACGCTGCTAAGACTGCAAAGACATTTTTGGTTGTTGCTCCTGTTGCTGTTATACTCGTATTTCTATTCGTATTCTTATGGCTTATCGTTGGTGTCATAGACATCAAGGTGATGGGTTTCGTCATTAAGAGATTTCGATTCTATACTGATACAAATTGCCCGTAGCGTTGCTGTGAGGTCTATGCATTTCTGAGGCGTTGTACGCGGTGACTGTTGGTATCAACAACGATTAATGTTTGAAACGTGGCGAACAATCTATTATGGCGGTTATTCTTTCGAGCAGCTAAAATTAGTCGCTTACTATATCGCTTGATTATATCGCTTTATATTATATCGCTTTATATATATACATTATATCGCTCGAGGAGATTAATTATCCAGTAGACAATAAGTGGTTCTAGAAAATCTGTGCGAATAATCCAGTATGATGCAGGAAGCTTAAATAGTTTACTTGACTACTCCATTAACTAATAACCGTCGCTCTATATTTACTATTGTCATTGACAAGTTCAATAAGTGTAAAGTATCGTCTCTGTATATGATTGGATGCATTTCACGCGTGGCTTAATATCATCCTAAAAAAGGGCAAGCTTGTCCAACTATGGCCGCTTTCTGTTTCTAGTCATGAAAAGCGCTCAAGAAAAAACTTTGTTATATATATTAGAAAGCTTACTCCTGGATCCTGTCCCGACGTAAGTCTCTAAGTTTCATAAGTCTATCCGCAGGTACTTCTCTGGCTTTCTTCAAATGGCTGGACCTCTCCCTGATCTAACCAAACGAGCAACCGAGCGATGGACGCCGCGTCCTACCATTCTATTACAACGTTCTAAATTACGAAAAGCAGCGTTGTGTACGAGCTGATCGACAAGCGATTTGACTCGGCACATGGCACCGAAGGACTCACGATACTTGTCAGAATGACGTTGGAGCTATTCTAGAATTCGAGGAGCGTTAGCATATCACTTGTTCTCCGCGATACGTATTAGCAGACGAAATTTTGAGGCTGTGACAGACCGACAATGCACCGACGTAGGCACTATGGCTGCATTATAAAATGTTACCAACCTTCAACATTACCTCTATGAGATTACATTTGCTGTATTGATAGACCATACTGCTGTGTGATCTGCTCAATTAAGGAACTCAAGCCTTAGATTGTGCGCTAGAAAAAGTACTTGCTGACTTAAACTTCAAAATTAAAAATAGACGCGGTCGACGTTTGCAGTACGTGGATATGCTTCGATATACCGCGAAGTCGGCTTTCTCTGGGTCGATTCGACAAAAAAGATTCCTGTTTGTTAACTGCGATCGTATAAGTAACGTAGACTCATAACGTTCATGACCTTGTTTCAAGAAATATATTCGTTTCTCGAGAATGAAGCCGCATGTTTGAAGTTTTACGAGCCAGCACATAGAATTGCTTGGATGGATGTTAGTTACAGTGCTGTCTTATTCGACAAGTGCTCACAGATTTTATTGGCATATATACGTATCTCTAACATATATTCACTTTGACATCCACTTATGGTCACATGGACAAATACGACGCGTTAATAGAACAACGCTCAAGATCCTATGAATGTATATCAGCCACGAGAAGTAAAGAGCTTCTTATCGTTTACTGTATATTGTTGTATTGAATGATATGCAGTTAAGCATGCATTGATGTTTTATGGTAAGCGCAGAGATCCTTAAATAAAGATTGAGTAGATATAAGGGAAAACACTTTTGATTTTGCTATAAGATTATAGCAATAAAGTCTATAAAAAGGAAAACTGGCGAGATCTCAGAATTTTGAGCTACAAGCACTAAATTTGAGTCAGAAAGGTGCAGATGACGTTTTGGTGAATGACGAGATCTTAAAATCGCCACAAAAAAGCAATAAACACCAGGCAACCAGAGAGACCTTCTTTGGAAAACGACATTGTGAGAGGCCAACAGGATTAATTATTTAAAATGTCTTGACATAAGTATGAGACTGTTGGCGCTGATCGAAACTATGCCCTAGAGCCGATCCCAGCCAAAGAGAATTGTAGTGGGTTGTCTCTAATTGAATATAGTGTTACAATGATAACGGTCGTTAGCGCAACAAAACCGAAATTACACATGCTTGTAAATTAGTCGCTTGTCGAGCAGTCATCGCCGGGCATACATTATTGTAATCCTTGCTGTCGCGGCCTGGAGGCCAAAGCGTATGAAGTACCTGGTTGTCAACATCCATATCTGTTTAAAGTAATGCGACAGCAAATCCAAGCATAAAATGGGGAATATTTGCAAAGCGTTCAGTTTAAGCACTCCAGGTACCGAGCGGTTTATTCCTTGAAAATTACAGTTACAACGCCTCGGCGTCGTCTGGATAAAAGATGAAAAGTATAGCTCTTTGGGGGCTAATTGCTAGCTAACATTTAACATTCATGGTAGCGCTTTTGCATTGGTAAGAAGGGGCCCATAAAACCTGTGCAACGACGGAGATCGAACCTGCGCATGTCAAAATCACTGGAATCGACGAATATAACCTATCGTCAATTTAAATCGATTTCTAGAGCATGATTATCAAATATGATCAAATCGACTATCTTGCTCGTTCTGTCGGCACATATTTGAGCCACTGCATCATCGTAACTCTTTTTTTTAATTATTAAATTGATATATTTTCAACTGTTAATAGCTGAAGTTAGACTATTTCAAGCGGTAGATTAGAATAGCGATGGTTGCATGTTTTCATGTTAGTTAAAAATGACTAAAGATGGCCATGAGGAGTATTTGTAACTTGCTGTTCATGAATTATCGCTATTATATCATATAACACCCAAATGGAGTATTGCCAAAGGAAACTCATATATATAAAATCGTGGATTTTAAAAATGCCCCAGCAGGAGTTTCACGTACACTGTATTTTTAATCGCACGAGGCTCATCTGCCACACCATTTCGGCGGACCACACAGAAACTGCCACAGAAGATACGCGACTAGATATGCCGCCGCAGCGTTCAACCTATTCCCTCTCAAGTACGCTTTGAGCTGCGTTGCAGTACCGGTCACTGCCGCAGTAGCAAAGCAACAGCCCCGAGTTGAAACTGCGGATATCGCCACATCTGGCCGCAGCAATTGTGGCATACTGACCGTCAGTTTGCTGCACTGCTGGGGATGTTAAAGGACGCCAAACAGGGAATGATACACTTATTTGACTTGTAGTTATCATAGTGGTGGAGACGAATACAGGTCGGCTTATGTAACCCGTGGAATATCCTTATATAAGCTCAGGCAAAGCATCAGGTAGCACTGCATGAGGTACTTGTATCATTTTTTATCATCCATGCTTCAACCTAAGTGTGCTTCAATGCTTACGGATAAGAGTTTCGGCTTAACTTCCTTAGTAATTGTAATTACTGATTGTTGCATGCCAAAAATTAGTTCACTGTACTAAAGGAAAGGGGAACCCGGCGAGGACAAAACATGTCAAATGTCCTCGGAATTTTTCGTTTTCTATTTGATAACTCTAAACACTTCAAGTAAGCAAATGATCTTTGTCATATTGCGGTTTTTATTAAAAAAGTTCAGCCTTAGCGGAAAAAAGTGAGATGAGCTTCTAAGCTGTGTCGTTTGGAACAAGCACTATCACCAATCATAAGTTGAACGTGCTAGGAAAGAAGTACTGTTGTTGAATCCTATAGTACCTGTAATGACAATCACCTGAAATGCGGAAACTGTATTTGTCATTTTTGCCGGTTGTTTTTGTTCTGTGTGGTGAATATTTTCGCCCCTGACGCGTGAATTTCATTTCTGTCGAAGAATGATTATGTCATGGCGAAAATAATGAACTGCAATAAAAACAAATAATTTGCAAATACCACTGTAAAATTATATACATTTAAACTGTGAATCTATTTATATTTTGTCATGCACCGATTTGGAAGTTTCAGGGTTTTATCGTACCTTTCTGTAAAATGTGTTGCCATAATGCTATGGACCACTTGTAGCTCCTTACATTTCAGTTCTTCTTGATTTCTAGCAAGGTGCAAATTTGTTAGCCCTATTAGATCACTGTTTCGAATTAGGAAAAAGTTTACTGACATCAACTTTAACCCGTTGTAACCGGAAAAAAGAGCGTAGAGACAAGCATGTATGTATGTGTGTATGTATGTATGTGTGGGTAACTTTCGGACAACTCAACCTGCGACAAAAAAGGGTACCCTGCTTTTCATCTATTAGCACATCTGGATTTTGACGGAGGGACTTTACGACGATCATGGAGGTGAGCGCATGTGAAGCTTGGTGTGCACCTTGATGAGAGAGCGCTTAAGAAAGTGAAAGGGAGGGAGAGATGGGAGGTGCTTTTACTGAGGGATAATGCAGAGCGTACCCCATAAGGGTGTTATGACTAGCAGAGCCTTATGTACAATGACGAGATTTCGCGAATTTCTTGTGGGTCTCGTGTGACCACCTGCGTAAGCCATATAGCTGCTGAGGATATAAGGGTCACACAAAGCTGAGCTAGCAAGGGGCGCAGAGTACTGCCAGACTTAGTCGACGACGAATACGGCGTGGCAGGTTAAAGATGGTAAGAGTAAGGGTCGAGTTGGGCAAATGGGGACTACGAAGCGGAGGCTGGGAAGAACCATTATGAATTGAGCGGGACCGAAAGCAACCCGCGACCCTGGGCCTACAAGGAGGCTAGTTACAAAGCAAAAGTTTTACAAGCGGGCCGTGTGCGAAACAGAAGGGCACCACACAGCTGAAAGAGGGTGAAAGTTATGACGCGTATGTTACGAGGGCGGCAAATTCGCCGCCAACGCTGCCGAACTCTGGTGCTGAGAAGCCTTCGAGAAGAAACGGCTACGTACATGAGCAAGCCTATTACATATAACACAAAAGCCGAAATTTGTTCTACTCGAGGGACTAATTCAAAACCTCCTCATCTATTCTATAGCAGAGTGCCAACCTTGTCAAACTGGAGATACGTACAAAGAAATTGGCCCGATTCAAGGTAGTGCTAAGGCAGTGCTTTAGCGGCCTCAACAGCACATGTACAATTTCTAACCATAATAAAGGATGTGAATTTTAAGCTCACATACTGCTCACTAACGCCTGACATATCAAAAACGTAGTTGCTAGCATCAGCGGCCCAATTACACAATGGTAATTTCGACAAGCAAAACAAAAATTAGACTCACGTTTGCCACTCGGCTGCTTTCGACAGGTTCCGTGTAGTGCAGCCGCAAGGGGATGGTTAGTCTACTCAATTGCCTGCGCGGTGAATTTTAAACACACTGTAGACTCACTTGAGAACATTTTGTTTTCAATTAGGAGCCCACTGCCACCCCTGTCCTACTAACATGCTAGTACCATGTTTATCCAAAACAATTTGCTAGATGCAATTGACTGCGCAGCACTTGCCGCAAGTGCTCTTGCACGCCAGCGCGTTTCTCACAAAACAGCGAGATGGGTAGAAGTTGAAAGTTTTCGCTAGAATAATACTAGAAGGAAACTTCTCAGTTAGAAGGCGGTGTCATACAATGCAGTGTATATGCACTAGGCGATTTGAAAAATGGTATTATTATTCGGCTATTTATGGCTCTATCGCAGAACGTTGGGCGAATAGATATCGTTTCATTAGAATTTTGGAACAGGCTTGGAATCCCTTTCGCTTTTGATTCTAGCATTCACTTAATGTATGCAATAGAGCAGGCCATGAAAGGCTGATGGCCTATTCAGCTTCATGTTACAAAACTACCTGTACGAAGAAGTAAATATGTTTGAAAGCACAGTATGTTCTGGAAAACGTTTGTAGTTGTTGGGGTTCGACATTACAATGCCGTCATTAGAATGCCGACAAAAGCAGGCCATGCTAAAAAGGAGTCTTATGCGGTAAATCTTAAACGCCAGACATTGGTAAATTTGACTGCATCGCTGATATATCCTACGAACTGTCTTTAGTCTCTAGCTGCTATCTTGATAAAATGATTATTGCTATGTCGTTAACCATATCGCGACTCCTCCTGAGTAGTTATGCCTAGACATCTTTAATCACGCTTCCGTTAGCTTCAATTATTAAATCACGTCGACTTTGATCTTTACCTGAGTTTTCATTTCGTGAACGTCAAACTCCATTTTAGTTGTGGATGTACTTGATTAATGAAAATATACATTCATTGCTCTAAAGTATAGCGCCATATGTATGCATCGAAACCTCTAGTCATACTTAAGTATTTCTAGTCATATACTTAAAACAAATATAATTAGCATATAATTGTCAAACTCAGCAGGTTTGTGCTTGACTATAAATTCCACGTAAATCCAACGTATACTACACTCTAAGGTTGGTTGGTAGTTCGGGAATGCGTTTGATATAATATTTTCGAAATGGGTTGTCTGCAGTATAACAAAGTGGCCGAATATGTGGATTAAGTTATGCGATAAAAATGTACACATATTAAAATGAGCACGCAACCGATATATAGCTGCCTGAATCTGGACAAAACCGGCTGCACTGCGGGACTAGCGACAGATGAAAATATCGGCTTGGTCCGTGATAATTTTATTATGGAAGGGCGAATTTAAGGTGGTACAACATTCAAGAGCGCACAAGGAGATCAGCCTAACCCTTTTATTGTGGATGAAAGATTGAAATACTATAAGCTACGCAAAACACAATTATACAGTAGAACAGCTTGCCTAAAGCGAGCGCTTTTACTCACATCATAGGTAGATTAGTAAATAGGTGTGCGCCATCTATGGACTGAAAAATAAACCTCATGTGTATTTTTGACAGGTAAGAAAATTGCAATTTGCCGAGTTACGTGAAGAATATACAAGCTCGTCGGTTTAGTAAATATTTACTGCACAGCGTACACTGGTTCGCACAAATCTTTTAATTTACAGCGGAACAAGCCTATAAATATGTTATTCGGCAGTGAAGTGCGCCCATAACTCATCTAGGCGAAAACAGTTGGAAAATTGGACGTGAAGTGAAAAATATTTTTCCACTCTTAATATGATTATATACTTTTTCCACGCCAACGAAAACATTTAACACAACAATGTGAAAAGTGGAATGGTAAGACAGACCTGCTTAGGTAATTCCTTGATGCTGCGGCGATCGCTGAGGAGACGAAAGGTGTGAGGTTAAATTCGCCAATGTCGTAACCATACTTCTAGAAGTTATTGCCGGTTTCATCGAATTGGATGGAACCGGCAATAACTTAGTCAATTCAAAACCATTCAATAAATTGAATGGTTTTATCGATATCCAACATCTTGCGCAAAGTGGCTGCATAAAAGTCTCCCCTATCCTTCTGTCTCGAAGTTCACAGCGGTTCTGGACACTTTATAAGCTTCTACAGACTACTTTCTTCAGCCTGTCCTTTCCCAAAAAATGAATTTCAAAGTCAAAATGCTTCGGATCTATTTCAATGAGATTGAATGTTTTCGGCTTCAGTAACATGAACTCTTTGCCAAACCGCATTCTACAACACCTAAAATTTTTTAATTCAATGTTGGGTAAAAGTATAATCCTACGCAGCTCTGAAGGATGTTTGTGTCCGTAAGTGCACCGTTTCTAAATCTTCAAAGGGTTTAAAGACTGATAACTAAAATTGAGGGACCTACTAAAATGTAGGACATACACATCTATATACATAAAGTTACAGGTTAATGCTTTTAAATTTAGACGCTACTATACACAGACTAGATTGCACATTGCAAACGGTAATTATAATATTCTTGTCAGAAGCATATTTAGTGTATCTTTTTTGCGCAGTAACTACTTAAAGCAGCCAAAAGCACCCAGCGCCTACATGTGGTTGGAGACCTAACACCTATCTATATGAAAGAAGGTACATCGAGTTGTCGCCTCAATGATGAGTTCAAATAGCCTAAAGCAGTTTACTTTCGTTACTCTTCCTGTTTGTCGAAAAGCTCAGAAAAAGCGCTTGGGCGTCTGGTCGCTGGTGTGTCGCAACTTCTTCTCAAACTGCATTCCTTAGCTTCGGCGTCTCTGAAGTTGAAGCGATATTTTGGCATCAAAGTAAGTTCGAAGCGTTTCTCCAGGGCGGGACAATGCTACGGGACGACACCAGCAACTTCCCTTCTGCCGCAGAGCTCGCTATAACGTAATGATCCCAAAATATAATACATTCAATGAAGGTGGGCCTCCACTATTTTTAGACTTGGGACCCCTCTGCCAGCTTATTTACTTATTTTCGCCTCATCGGGCATCGTCCGCAGATTCCCCAAGGGACAAATTTACTCTTCAAGAGTTTTTTCGGTTTGGCTCTTCCATGCGCTTAGTAGCGTGAAAGCGCAGGAGCTGTTTTCGCCCAAATATTGCGACTATGTGGAACTGCCGAATCAAAGGTTTCTGTCAGTTTAGATGAATAAATGGTTACAGTTAAATACGTTTATCTCGCTTACTAAACATGGCCCCTTTTGAGCACCAAAGGCAAATTAAGCGATGGTTAAGTTACAGCAATCAACTTGCTCATTAAAGTTTTTTTACCGTTGCAATTATGAACTCTTTATGAATAAACTTTACAGCAAAAAGCAATGCTATTTCATCATCACCACCACCATTATCGCTATAATTGTCAACATCATCGGCGTCCTCGCTACATCCTATGACACAGCAGGAATTATGCCAGCATTCATTCTGAATAAATACCATCGTTTATTGTAATCATACATACTTTACTTATTACAAATAATGACATTTTCCCTGGAGATTGCTGCTTATGCCCCAGTCAACGGCACAGAGAGTGGGTCAACGCAATTTGATGCGTTAGTTTTGCACAATAAGTGACAGTTTCGTCTAAAACGCCATACTGCAAAGTACTATGCAAAATGGAGATAAAAAATTAACAGCACTGAAATATTTGATAATTCTAATTTTGTCAGAAAAATATCATAGCAGAACACAAATGGAAAAACTTGTGTGGCTTTGATGCCAGAAATGTTCACAATACAGGGTGGCTATACCTTAAAATTTGTACGGATCATGAAGCTTTATGAGGATCAGCCTCCAATGGATTTCCAGATACATGTGGGACGTGATGTAGCGAGCAAGTTTTCCTATTACTGATCTAATAGTTGTTCTTGGAAGTAAGATGTTAAGATTTTCCAGTATCTTATTCATACGCTATAGAATTTGGCATCATTTTAGCTTAAGGTGTAAGCGCTCGCGTAACCTACGGCTGTACAACTATGGGGCAGTATTATATGATACGTACCAAACATTTGTTTTCATGCTCTATTTTTATTAGTATCTGATTTTCTTTACGTTTATGCTGATCTGTATGAGAGTGGAATCTGCTTTCCTTGCTAACCTAGCTTTAGAAATTAAATTATTTTGAGTGCAATTATATACTGAAAACTTGACTGCTAGCTCACATGTTGCATGCCACGTGTGAACATCCCTTATGTTCTTCTTTGAAAATTTAAACGCGTTGTCGGTCTACGTATTTATTATCTCTGATCTTGCTTACGCTGTCTGATCCCGCCATGTATAAAGCCAAATGCCATATTTATTCTCAGTAGCAGTCTCCACGTGCTTCAAATTTCTTAAAACATTCTTCTATATTATTCTAGCCTCTTTCTGACCCTGTCCGCTTATACATGCGTTCAGATCCGCTTCTCACGACATCCGTGGCGTAGATGAAGAACACGTTTTCGAACTTTGATGTACAATAGTATAGAAGCCGTGGCTGCTGGAGCTCAACAGAAGCAGTTCAGAACAACATGGAGTCTTGTGTGCGCGAAAAGGCAATAAAGTTTCAGCCCCTACTACTGCCGTTAATAAATATCACCAGAAAGACGCAACGTCCTTTTGAATCGCTATGCAAGCAAGCTTCCATTTGTCAAATGAACGAAAAGTTGTAGATATGCAAATACGCATGCAAATTACAATACGTATTGTACATACACATGTACACCTTACACGCGCAAAAGTAGAATAACATCAAGTTTAAGCTAGTAATCGTCTGTTCCTCTTTTCGTGTTTGCCTATGGCATAAGATAATTGAAGCTAGTTATGTACGGAACTCAATGAGGACATCACCACACAACTGATAACAATAATTGATCTCTCATGCAAAAAGGATTTGCTAACCTGTTTTTCACAATATTTGTCGTTAAAGAATGAGTCACTGTTGCATATTGGTGCATTTGCAGATTGCTGGGCAATGGTTCTTGATGGTACTGAGGTGTTATCGATATAAAGTCTCGAATGTTTCACAGCAAAGAGGACACAATACATACATACAGCATATTACATACAGCATATTATTATAAGATGCGATAAGCTGGATCGTGGTTCAATAAGCCTCGTAGGTGCACTGCAATTCACAAAAAGTTCTGTGGAATGAGGTTAATGAAACGCAAAGCAAACTGGCCTCAGGATTTGCCATAAGACAGAGAAGCAAGACAATCATAACATTTTTAAAAAACAGTAATAATGTTAAGACGTATAGTGGTAGTAATAGCAATATACTACACAAGCGCAATGCATACAAGATTTTTTTATTTTCAAATAATAATGCAAAATGTGTTATATATGCAAGTGTGGGGAACACTAGCAGACTAGAAGGGCAAATTTAGGAATTACAAAATGGCTCCGCGTTTAAAAAAGATCTTCAGATCCTTTGGAGATATATATATATATATATATATATATATATATATCTTCAGATCCTCGGAGATATATATATATATCTTCAGATCCTCAGATATATATATATATATATATATATCTTCAGATCCTCGGAGATATATATATATATATATATATATATATATATATACACCACACCGTCTTTTACTACTCATGCAGCCCTGTAATTTATTTGCTAGGAATAAGCACATTATTTCACAGAGGCATTTAACCCCGCTAATTTTTTCGCAGACTTCTTCAATGTATAGAACCCAAATCAGCAACCCAAAAGGAGAAATCCATTAAGGTGAAATTTTTGTAACCGAGGTGGCACTCCGCTAAATCTCCTCTACCAAGCTGATCTAAAACATAATTTTTGGTCCAAAAAGATACGCACCAATTACAACATTTACGCATAGTATCTACATTTCTCGCGCTGTCTTTTTATTCCTACGAAAATACTAATTGAAGGGCCAGGTAAACCTCCGCAACCAAATGCCGCTTGTACTGTAACTTCAAGCTGAATCGGTTGTCCTTTTCACGTTTCAGGAGGCCGTTACCCTCTTACTCTTCATTTCGAAACAATTTTGCATCGTTGTAAACGATGCTTCGATAATAGACCTATAAAACTACGTTTTTTAATTTTAATATTAAGTGTAGATGGCCGTAAAGCGAAAAAGCAAGAAAACAATAGGCATGTCTACCAAAGAATACATTTTACGTTAATTTTCCATTAAAACGCGATTCATGGAACTATATGATTCCATGCGCTGAAGAAACGAGCGAAAAAATGAATCAAGGCAGATAGATTAGTGAAGTATGTAAATACACTGGTGATCAATTTGAACGTACTCGTGCTTGTGAAAAATTGTATCAACGTAAAATTGGTGGGAGCTGATAAGCATTGTATTACTTTAACTACATGTTACATGCCCATTGTACATAGTACAAAAAACGTATAGCTTTCTTTTAGTACACTTATTGGCCATTGTTGCCAATATTGGTTTGGGCCAATTGTAAGTTCACATTTGCACCTCCTTGTTGCAAGGAGACGGATGTAGAAGCGTATTTGCCCCCAGAAAACTTTTTCTCTTTAGAATGTTTTTGTTCGCGGGCCTCGCCAATAATTTACGTAATAATTCCATTTTGGTAAAGATATCATATCTATTATGGAGAAAGTACTATGAATGACGCGTGATCTACTGAGATGCAATTGAATTGAACAAATTTGGGCAGATGATACAATACATAGGTTGCTAACGAGTCGTTTTCGGTTGAATGAGATACCTCTGTTAGTGAGATATTGCGCCCAGATCGTTGTTTCGTTATGTGCCGATTAGGACCAATATTTCCACAAAAACCCTGTGGCTTTTTGTGCGGTAAATTATACAGGCCTTCTCTGACTTGCTCTCTGAAATATGCACTTGATAGATTCGAGCTTTCATTTTGAGAGAATTAAAGTGTAAAGGCGTTTACTAATACGCCGGTGAATCACACCGGTTTGTTGTTGCTGTTGTTGTTCATGTTCCTTTGATTACGATGGAATTTACTACTTTCAACTCATACTGCAATGAGGCCACGTCTGTCCATAACCATACCCCGGGAACTTCAAAGCCAGCGGCGATAACCGAGATGAAGGTTAGTGTGCCGTAACCTTGACCGGCATCACTAAGATGGCTACTGGAATGCTGTGTGCAATTTATTCCTTCGTTATTATAGCACCCAAAGAACTGTAAATGGGTCTCCCAACCGGATTCAGGAGTTAGAACTAATCATGGTATCTTCTCTACATGCCGTTCAATTGTCGTCCTGTGCAAAATGCAACCAATTATCTCCATTGTCGTTCAAGAAACATGGACAAACTCTGGTATCATTGGCAGCGGGTAGCCCTCGCGAATGGTAGATAGAACAAAACTCGGTTGTAGATGATTGCTAAAAACGCTTATTCAGCGTTTCGCGTATAAGATAGGATTTATTCACTGCACGCAGTGAGATTTGAAGCCAATGGCGACAAATAAGTGCACTGACTCGATTCCCGTTATTGCACGTTTACATTTATAGAATCTGTCTTAAGACGTAACGCAAAAACACTACCGTAGACATTAAATGTTGGCTTATGGTTAGTCCTAAAAATATTCAACATGAGTGCCTTTGGATGGTTCAAGAATTGTAAATCGTCTTATGCATTCTACGAAAAACGTATACGTTATTTTTCGATATATGCTCTCCTCAAAGCGATGTTTTGCTCAGAGATCGGCATTAGCATTAATGATTTCACGAATCGTCGACTTGACAAACTTCACGGCTAAACTATTTTTCACGTTTGCACGAAGATGATTTTTAAATCGATCAACGTTATAAAGTAACAAACGAACCTGTACTTAATCACACTCGTATGGGAAACCTCTGCCTTCCCTTCAATAGCCAACAGAATGTTTGGCTTGATCGTGACGCATATCTTCAGCTGCCTGATGTTCTGAAAACGGCATCCTTACAGTAATAGAGTGCACTATATTTCGCATGCTAACCAGTTCTGCATAGTGTCGCCAAATGGGGTCCACGACCTTGTGAACAATCGCTGCTGTAAATCGTTAAAAGTAATTGACGAGAATGCAGCCTCGCTGAAGTCATCAGAATTTTCAAGGTATAAAATTGTAGTATATTCGGCTTTTACGCCCCGTATTGGCACATGCTTATCAAGGAACGCAACAAAGCCTCGTGCGCACCGAACCCCGGCTCCAGTTCTGTCGAATACAGAGGCTCAGATTCTGCTGCTTACAATTGGGCCTGCACAGAAGAAGTAACTCCTCCCTTTAGTCCTGCTTTTGTTTTGCAGACGTTTGCGCTCCACCGTCCGATAACAGTAAGGCAAAAGCTATCCAGGGCTCTCATTCTTAAAAATAGGACTGGTTGGCTTACGAAACTTTGATAGACGTTGGAGTATTTAGGCGGAATTGTAAGCAGCGCATCCGGTTCCATGTAAAATTGTTAATACTGTTTGTAAAGGTTGGCTTTAAAGCAGCAAGAGCTTCGTGGAAAAACAGTGATTTAACACAGCAACTCGTTGCAGCGCCAGCTTAGCTGCTAACAGATGCTGATGTCATAATTATGTCAGCTGTAAAATTTAACAAAAACTTACGCACACCTAGGAAATACAGAGTAAATAAGGTAAGAAAAACTAAAAAAGTTTAATTGATTTCTTAACGATATAGTTTGTACATCTATACACAACTACAAAAATCATTGCTCGAAAATTCCGGCAAAGGAGATTATCCTATTAGCACGTTCTGGTTGCTTGTTAGTAATCCGTAAGCACCTAATAGCTAACGGGTGCTCTATTGTTGTGCCGCCGAACTTTGCGTATCCAAAACGAAAAGTCTGAATCTCAATGGTTAACCAAGTGTCTTGTTATTTGTGGAATCCGTCTGATTTTCATCGCACTATATTTTCAGGTAGAACCAGGATCTATGTCCCGTGAAAACATCCAGTGGAATAATGCTCGCTTTTGGACGAGGCAGGTAATACGAGGTAATCCAGCATTAGAGTAATGGAGTGCTTGGACTTTAGAAAGCTTCTTGTTGTGCACAAAAGCTCGAATAGTGATAAGCGTTCTTCAAACTTAGTGTAACAGAGAAATCCTTTTTTACGGTTTTCGGCTAAAATATAACTACACTTTTAAATGGGAATGTGCGATCTGTAGATATATCAGATTACTTAAATGTACAATAATAAGCGAATTTAGTAACGCCTGAAGGGACAAAAAAGCACATTTTATTTATTTTCATTTGGAAATCGACGTTTTAAAATATATTTTTAAGGAGATGCTGTTTAGCTAAGCAAACTTTGTCTTTAGCGTTTCGGAAAAATTGAATTCTTTCTGTGGGAACGTTTATCGAATGATTAGAACTAAAAAAAATATCAAAAGAAGATCTTGCCTTTTATACGGTAATTCGACCAGTTGTTACGTAGGGGGTGCTTGGGTAAAAATATATTCGTCTCTCTCCGTTTTTTGACAAACTCAGCGCTAGTTTCCAGCCGACTGAGTGAGCCTCTAATAGCACTTGCTTCCAGGATATACCAGACGACCTACAGAAAGAGAGAAGCAGCGGTCGACACAAGAAATGGCAAAAGATAAGGTCTATTCGCTGCGAAGTGTACCACTGCTGGGAAGGTACATGATGCAGGACCAGGCAGCTGCCTTGAAGTATTAGGGCTTTGGTCTTGGTAAACGGGAGAGAGCTCCGCCCGATGGCAGTTGTGAGCATGCGCCTATGGCCGACCCTATGGACCTCGTCCCCTCCATAAATAGGGGGATTTCACTAGTCGCGATCCGCTAGCCACCCTATCTAATAGGTACTTCGAGAACTATCTTGTTTCGTGTCTTACACGAGAACTGAACACGTTTGCATTAATGTATCGGCCAATTCTACATCAGATCCTAGTTGCCGGCCTCGTTCTTTTTACGGCACTGTACTGCAAAGTGGGATGAAACGGGTTTTTCCTCATCTTTCTTTCTCTTTTCATTTTTATTTCAAACTCATTTAATAATTTTGATAACTCCACCGCCCTGGCCACTTCTTCCAGTCCACGTAACCCGTAAGCTCTTTTCTGCAGTAATGCGGGATAGTGATGTCGTCGTTAGGTTTTTCCTGCGAGCTTTCCTGCGAGTTGTAGAACAACAACTGCTACCCTACCGGCTGTATAATAAAAAGATCGCTTAGAGATTGCTCAACCGACCCAGCGCCGCTCTCTTATAGCTCGGCGAGCGCGCCAGCGCACGGGTCTACTTGTCTGGGTGTATGCACACGAAGTGTATATATCGGTGACGGTTGGCAAGGAAGAAGGTCTAATCCTTCGCCCGTGACTGGAGCAGTGCCCGTTCATAGGTAGGGTGGGGTGGGCGTCTAACAGAATGGGGGACTTCATTGGTAGAAGGACCACTTGCTGATGAGACAGCGTTATACACTGAAGCGTGGAGGACATGAACCAATATACCGATAAGACCGGCATTCAGTTTCTCGGCCTTTTTCGGATATTATTTTTTCGCACAGTCGTGCGAAATAGATATAGTCGAGAGATGATGAGTTCCCCTACTTTTTTAAGCTACTGCTGTTTTTTCGGTGGAGTCCTTCAAAATAATTTTAGTTGAACAACATTGCATTTGGCCGACCTAAAATTTAAGTTTAGCTACTGACAATTTAGGGCATAATCTAACTCGCAAAACCAGTAGAGACATAAAAAGCTCGCAAGTCTTCGGTAAATGATCGTGCATTAAAACGCCGGAACACAGATCTAGTTTATTTCAAGTGCTACGAAAGCTATGCAGCAAATTGTGGTCACTTATTAATGTAACGGTTTTTTGTTGACACGGTGTAGTACACCTTTTGCTAACACTTATAGCGGACGTAACATGGGTATTCATTGCGAACTCTCAGCTGCGTACAAACCATTTTACTAATGCAACCTTTCTTTTAGGCCTATATAAACGAACGCCTACTTGATGAGGGATCACATAGAAAGAAAAACGCAAAATACCGCAATTCGGGGCTAACTCACACCCTCGTCTCTGCTTGTTTGAGGACACTTCGCGAACGCACTGATGCATGAAGCAGGGTTTCCACCCCACTGGGAGAAAAAGGTATTTGCAAAAAAACGATGTACCTGTTGGTTGCTGTAACGATACCGATAGAACCGCGCGCGCAACGTACATAACATCCGAAAACTCTAATTGACGTCAACGCCTTACTATGAAACTTGAAGATTTTATAAACACATTTTCATTAATGAAGAAACAAAATGACATGAAGCCTGAGCGAGAGCCAATCCATCTATATTTCTAGGGCTGACCATCAGCTAACACTGAACCTCCTCGACAATGCCCTTTAGATTAATTTGTCAAATCGCATAAATGTAAATGTGCAAAGGCGAGGATCGAACCCGTACATCCGCTTTTGTCTCCTCGGATTGAAAAGCGGACGCGAGCCATGCGAGGCAGAGCCAATTCATCTGGCGTCACTAAACATCGAAAGCCTCATTTGGCCTCTTGTTTCCATAGAAAGGTCAATCTTACGTGTTCGTTATGTGTATGTAAAGAGTTACCTGTCGCTTCAAAACCTTTATGAGGCACATTCCCTCTGACATACATTTTTAATGCCAAAAAGATGGAAGTGGCCTATATATATATCTATATATAGTTTCGAAAAACATATATACATATATATATGTATATACATAGGGTTGCTTTGTCGCATGCTTATACCTGGCTATCGATGGTATATTTCATTTGCTTGCTAATGCTGGTTGATTGCAATATAACAATACGTATTGATTCATGTTCATTCGATAACCGTCATTAATCGTGAACTGGATTATCTAGATAATCGCTTTGATTTTTTCTGATCCTGTTTATCGACAAGCTACCAAACGGTGTTCCCGGCTTTTGCCTTTGAAATTTGGTTACCCATTAGGTACTCTGTCTGTACGCGTGTAGTCGTAACTTTGCCTTTTTGAGAAGCGCTGCTTTAGCAGAAGCATTATTTGTAGGAACATCTAAAACTCTTCCAACTGCATGTATTGTTCGAAGATTTGTATGCATATACCTGCAGAATCGATTTAATAATCTTGGCGAGAAAACAAGTGAGTAGTAGTGCCACGTGGTTATGATATGTTTCTACCACCAGATGACAGCTCTGCTGTATTTCGTCGTGGTCTTTAATTGCTAAGCTTTCCTTCTGCTCGATATCTTATTCAGGTCGTTGTTGTTTGTGTAGTCCTTGTTACACGCTTCCTTGTTGTTACAGCCCAGCCTATTTCGAAGCCTAGGTCACATGCCTTCATATATTGCAGAAACATCTAATTTGGCTCGGTCGGCTGCCCAAATGTATTGCGCTAAGGAAATTAGCGTCCCGTTTGTACGAAGTTAGTAATGAACGCGACTTCTTGGTTATGGAATTGCTGAGCATTTTTCCACATGTTACGTTAAGCATCTTTGCCGATATCTCTTGCAGATGTCGAATTCGTTGACGTTGTGGAAGACGTGTTGGGCGCCTAACTATACGAGAGAATCTATAAATGGTTGAAAAATGGATGATCACGCATCTGTAACTTCGACACATGTATTTCCCCTCTTTTCTCAGTTCACAGCCATTTATTACTCACCCAGTATTTCATCAACCATTTATTACTCAGCCATTCTTTCATTTCCTTTGAATATTAGCGAACATTTTCGTGCTAAAAATGTTCAGGCATATCTCTGTGAGTTTTACTTCCTATTCTCTGCTTCCTAGTTTTGCTCGAGGGTAGGAGTATTATTATTGTTAAAAGGAAAGCGATTTGATTTCCGGCGAATAGCCTTCATTTATTTCTAACGTTCGATATCAAAATTATTCCATTCGTTTGTACTCGTTATATATTGTGAGACGTAATGACCTTTAAAAGACAAGATCAAGTTTAAATTATAAGAAAACGCTTATTTGCACTACCACGAACTTAGACTACCACGTGTGCTAGCCGTGTTTTTTGCTCAAAGACCCGTAATTCCACCGTCTATTGTCACTCTAATCGTCTCGAATATGACTAATAGGATGGATTACCGCTATGTGTAATGGACCTTCGATTTCTACTGAAAGGAACATTATGATTTTGGATATTATGTTAAAAAGGAATTTTTGATGTGGCGTCTAATTATGGAAATATTTGCTATATTTGCAGTATTCGATAAAATTTTGTTTTGTAATTGCATACGTAACACGTACATAAAAAGTATGTCATTTTTATTAGTGTCATATTGTCCAATGGCCATTCAGCACTCCGCAATATGCCATCTAATCGGAAGCGTGTGTATTCACCGCTGGTAATATTTTTCTGAACAACACAAAGCCGAAAATTCAAATTTATGTCCATGAGCTGCCAGACGGATCAGATTGGGAGATTCTAAAGGAACAGAGAACTATCTGGTGGCGAAGCTCTGTCTGTAATCGCGGTCTCGAGCATCGGACAAAGTGATCAAATGTACACATTATTGTCGTTGGCGCCACGGTCTCTTACTTCACTACGGGCAACATCGAAATACGTTTATCGACTGCGATCCTTTCAATATCTGCTTGGCCAAAATGTCACTGAGTGCGGACAAATTTTTTAAACATTGTATTATATTGGAGAAATATTGTACCAAATACCTATTTCGTACATCCGAATGATTACTGCAACTTCTATGGAATATTTGTTAATATTTATCTACACGAGACTTGTCTCGGTGTTCGTATACGGCTGCACGTTTTGCACTCGACGTATTCACTTGTCAACGGCGTACCTGCGCAGGAACTTCGGGCTTTTGCGTCAGCGGCTACTCCTCAATGTTCGAGAATACCAATGAAACGATGATCGCTATAGACCAGAACGTCTTCCGGATGTATGATATGGATATCACGTAGGGACAAGCGAAATTAAAAATGACCGAAGTAAAAGAGGAGATTGAAGGTGAAAGAGACATGCTGTGGAGCAACACAGTAAATCTACAAAGTGCAGATTCTAGTGCACACCGTGTGTTTTTCATTGTGTATAGTTTTGCTCGGGTTTTCCTTACTGCGCTTTGACGCGGTACTTTAAAAAAGATCAAATTCAACTTGTGCTATACATTTAAGCTAACATTTTCTTTTATTGCCTTGATCGCGAACTTGCATGGCATTATTCCCGTGGGATGGATTTAATTAACTTGATAAGATAAAATAACACACCCACGAGAGATATCTATCAAAGCTACAGCAGAGGCGTACGACGAGCGACAACATGTTCACGAATGACAGTGGCAGTGGTTTCAAGAACAATGTAAGCCGCCATTCATTCCAAATATAGACTTTACTCTGGGTGGCACATTTCGACCATTCTTACCCCTCGTTATCACCACTACTAAGAATAATAATGAACGAGCATTACACTTGAAATGTATGCATGCAGAAGTAATATAGACGAATCAAACAAATAGCAAGCACATACGATTCTCGCTAAATCACGGCTATTAAATGTTCTCAAATATTGGAACACAATTATCGAATACTGGACATACTGGCTATAGACATTTTGTCCCATGTGTTTGACCTCTGTTCTACTACTCCGAATAACCTAAATTCTACTCTTAGAAGAAGCAGAATTAAACATTTGAAGCTCATAAGTATATCAATCTCGACATCTTTAATACTGACGTCAAGTTGCATGATAACAAGCAGCTGCCAAAACATGGACAAAAGGACAAGCGGTACACTGACTGTATCTTAAAACGGATAAGCAATAGTAGGTTACGTTTCTAAAAAATACAATGAAATTTAAAGATAGCGCTGAAGTACTTTACAAGTTTACAAACTTTTCAACCCAATGATTTTATAGAAGCGATGTTAATATGGCTAATATTGACCTTTAGAGAATCTACAAACGGGGAAGATCAGATTTTTAGACGGTCACGGGGAAACTTGAGCACTCGTAGGGCATCTCGACAAGCTAAGGAATTTCGGTCTAACTATAAAAAGCAAGATGACAAATTGCATTGACCGCAAATTGCATGACCACATTGAGAATAGTATTCTGAAGAAGAACCAAAGAAAACATTATATTCCATATATACAAACGAGGAAAAACTGTTGCTTTCTTGTGAGATTATGTAAATGATGACATACCATGAGATTTTCAATTTGACATTAAAGCTATTATGCACAACATATTTTTGGCGGACCTAGTTATTTGTAGAAACTATATTTACAACTGGTGCGGTACTAGATGTTATAGCAATTCGGTTCGAAATCACTGGCAAATAACATAATTGTTAAAGTATGCATGCAGCATGAACCTTCAACACCAATAAAGGTTAAGTTTATTACAGTTTCTTTGCACATGCCTTATGCCTATGCAGTAACTTCAGAGACGCTACTAATTTTGTTTTTAAATAACCTATACTTTCTGAATAGACAACTTTCATTTGATTATGTTATATTTCAACATTCTGTTTTAAAATATGTAATTTGTATGGGCTCTTTTATGAGATCTTTTAATGATAAAACCACGCAACAACCGTTGAGCCGTCAGCTCAACAGCAGTAGCAGTAATAGTAGTATATAAACTATAGTAATTGAATATATACAATGCTGCACATTTTATGAACTGAAGAATCAGTAAATAGAGAAATGATGTATCTCACGAAAACAAAGTAATGTGAAAGAATTGCAGATCTCATTGTATTTATTTTAAATATATGTTGTGTGTTTTCCGTATATCTCAAATTTAGTTTCTTCAGGTGTGCTGCCATGCATGGTAGTACGAGGTAGAAACCCCTGGCCGTATAATATCGTCTCTAGTACTTTAGCTGCAAGTCCAGAAATTCTGAGGGCACGCTGTGTTCAATGGACTTTCATTCAACCCTGGCAACGACAAATACCACTAGCTTTCTTCGTGTATGAATAAGCACGATGAAGTTCCCGCGATCTAAGCCAGATTTCTGATGGAAGCTAACTAGTTTGTAAGTCAAAGAATGGCACGATTTATCGTTAAATAACATTAGCAAAATATTGGACATTAGCAACAAGGGGCCTGCGTGATGTCGCGGTTACGGGAAAAAAGGAGACGACTAGTTTGTATTTTTGGAGAATGCTGGCCACGGCTATTAAGAACGAATTGATGTTTATGCTGCCCTAGCAACCAATAATTAGTTACAATAGTGCAAATAATTATAAAGCTTCTGTTTTAAATAAAGGAGTTTTTTTAAATAAATGAAACTAACGGGAAAGAGCATTTTCTCTCAACGTAATCGCTTACCTTTTAAGCATTATGGATCCCTTGAGTCACCATATATCATATTTTTTTGCTACTTGGGAGCCCTTTTGTGGAACGCCATGTGATAGAGCAAGGCTCGATACATCTCTGACGTTTTTGGGAACGACACGTTTACATATAGACTAGTCCACTATTCACTGGGCCTTAAATAGCCGCCAACGTTCGTTTCGAAGCAGCATCGTTGGGTGCCATTTCTGCGAAGTACAGACAAAATAGCCTAAGTAGATCAGAATCCGTATTTTTATCTTCGATGGTATTTTTTCAAGCAATTTCAGAGATTGACGCAGTCGCCCTGTATGTCAGAATATTCCTGGTATATCACGAGCTGACATAATTTATGTTCTTGTTGCAAGCAAATATACTAAAAGGTAAAGCTTCAATTCTAACGATTACCTCAGGTTTTGCAGACATACTTCAATCCTAAGAAGAAAAGTAAAACAAATTAAAAGAAAAAAAAGAACAGAGCATTCCAAACACGGGCTCGCAATTTATCGCGTGGGCAGCCAGGTCATCAGGCTTAGACCTTTAATCCTCCACCACGGTTTGGTATATATGGTGAGTCGGGCCAAATCCTAGCTCGCCGTGAACCGATAACTGATTGTGACGGACTCATTATCATGTTAGTCCCGAATTATGTGCGAATTATCCCGAACGAGTTTGTACTTTCCTAACTGTAATATCTGAGTATTTTTTGGGCTGACCATCAGCCGCCAATTAACGTCTACAGTACCGCTTTTTATATTATTTCTGAAGATGGAGCTTATAGATGTATAACGGTAGATATCAAACTTGTGCACCTGAGCGTCTTTTCCGATCGCAAAGTGCGCGCGAATGCACCAAGCCACCACACTCGACAGACCTTCGTTTCCAGGCCCAAAGATGTTGAAATGCGTCTTTCAGTAGTGTAATGGATAGCATAATTGGTCAACACGGCAACAATAAGACGATGTAACGCTATTTGTTGGGCGAGAATCCCGTAGATTCGGGTGTCATCCTATAAACGTATCAATCCACCCATTCGTGTGATTACTACCACAGTCAATACAGACTACATACTCTGCTTGGCTACTTGCTCTATCATAAATCATCCCTCTGCCATATATTGGTGTGCGTGCTGCTTCTTACAAATTGAAAAATGTGCGACGCCTTGGGGCACCTAGATTGGCTGAAAAAACAGTCATGTTTAACAGCGTGCTTCAAATTGGCGCTTTAAAGTGAATAAGCTGCTAACTTGAAATCCGAGAAAAACGGAAAAGCGCACCAAATTCAGCAGAAATCGCTGTTCCCGCCATCATGTGGGAAATGTTGGCTTTCTATACCGTTTCAGGGCACGGAAACAACGGAAGGATAATGACTTTTTTTACTCATGTGATATGGCAACAAAAATAATAGATGGATACTATCCATGCGGGTTTTCCTCTCGTTCGGTTCATTCAATGGGTTCCCCAGCGTGGCTACGGCTATCTTCAGGAATCGCATGCTTCACTCACCATCTCCTTCGTCCTATTTTACACACTTGAACAAATAAATAGACATCTGCCTAACATAGAAATGCATTGTTCACACCCTATGGCAGTACTTCGGCTTGCTAAAACGTTATCCTGATTTTGCCAAGAACAACGTGATGAAAAATCTTATGACGCACCAACTTTTCGGACGAATCGGCATCTACAAGACGCCGTCGTAAGTGACTTGTTCCTGAATGGTATGATATGATTGCTTTTTCTGTTAATTTTACTGGCATTCGGAATGTTACTGTTGTTGAGTTTCACTAGTGGTTTCGCCGGACTTTTGTGTCTGACACCAGAACTTTTTATTGAGCTTTGACTGGAATGAGATACTGCGGTAGCTTGAGCCAGCAATCCAGCGAACACGAAACCGAAAGCGGTCGGTTCGATTTCTGAAAATGTTTAATATAGTTATAGAACAGAAAAGCGAGCAACAGCATTGGAGTCACCGACTTTACCACTACAGTAGATTCGGATTCCTGTGCTGACATGCAACTTGCTTTGTAATAAGTTTAAAGCTTATTTAACAAAAAATGTTTGTCAACGGAACGTCATATGGTGAACAGTGGACGGTCAAACAAATAAACAGCGGAACTTGTTCGTGTTATAAAATATCGATTTTTGCCACAATTTCTTGGATTACCAAAGCTGTAAATTATTATGTCAAATAGCCTTTACTAATTACTGAAGACAAAAAGCTAGCACAAATATCATAGACTCAATCACCGCATCAAAATATGAGATCTTCCGATGCTAACGAGAGAATCTTTCCGATACCAAATATTAATAATAATCCAGACAGATTACACATTATCTGAACAAAAATTGGCCATTGCAAAAACTTAAATCAATGTGTTGAATGGTTTGCGACACCAGAATTTCAAGTTTGTGATGGTAGATCGAGCTTGCTCTCGTACGACTGTCTTGTCGAAATGAGCGATGCTGGTGGTACACGCTTCAGGTCACAGGTGAAAAATTCCTTATTACAAAAATTCTGAGTTAGGAATGTTGCGATTAGGAATTTTCTTGTTGCATTGCTACTGATTAGCTTGGAAATGAGTGGTTTACTTTACTATAAAAGTAATTGGTACTCAAAAACAGTACCAACTCAAAAAAATAAGTACGCCTATTTTTCACAGTTTTAATTTGGGAGCTAAAGGAGTGCGTTAAGTGGTCATTTAGTTGAGCTGCAACCAATACAGGCCTGTATATAAATACGTTTACGAATGTGTCAGATTTTTCTTCCTGCTTACAGCCGTACTTAGGGAACATATTCAATTCAAAACTGTTTTATTTTTATTAAATATTAAATTCTATTCACTAATCTAAATGATAATTATTAATGTGGTGGTTAGATGCTTAACGTGTAACGAATTGGCGCCAATCTGCAAGCTGAAACCATTTTGGGTTACATATTCATTTTTGACCAGACGAGGTATTTATTATGTAAAACGTTTTTGTTTGACCCAAATATAGAATTAGCGAAATAGGCGAGTAGATGTACGGGTACCGGACGTTTAGTAACGTAAGAGTTTAGTTTTCAAATGACAGATTAAGGAAGCCCGGGAGGAAAACTTGTCATCCATTTTTAGCGTACAAATCTATTTACGCTACTACGTTATTAACTACTGCTAGATTTCGATGACATCCAGTTTATGTGTATTTTTGCATGCAGTAGATCCTTTACTTTCTTGCCGTACTTTGTGATTGTCAAGAGTACGAAAACAACAAACTCATGCCGGTAAATGGTAATAGACTGAAAAGGAAGCGCTAGGAAGTATGTATAAGTAGACAAATTTCTTCGACAAGTACACAAATTGAAGCTGACTATGGCAGCTACGGTTAGCTTCCAAACACCTAAAAGAAAGCACTGCGCACAAACTTTTTAAAAAGAGGAATTTAGCCAGTGGCCGTATTTTTTATCATGCTGAACTGCTCATCTTACCAGATAGGTCAAAACGTTTGAGCGCGTAAACATAACTCATAGCAGCATAACTCAACGTACAAGTTTTCTAAGCTGAAGTCAACGGAGGCGGTGTCAAACTCGTAAACAGCTTGAACAAACATGAAAAATTACTTCGACCTATCCCGCAGAAGTCGGCTTAATATTAATAGATGTTCGATATAGACATTGGACTGTAAGTACTTCTTAAAAAACTGAATTGTAAACCTTTCATTATGTCTCTGTCGTATTATGACTATTATATAAGGAAACACAAAATGTTAAGTCTATTGTTGGGTGTGTATCATAAACTAAGTTATACACTAACGTACTTTAGCCCGCAAGAATCAGATATGTTTATACATTTATGCCTATCGTTGACTTAGCGATATGACATTATATGCATTGTACCTAGTGTAATTAGAAATAAAATTGTCCCACTCGCTCGCGCTTCCTGTAAGAAATCACGTTGAACAGTTTATGTTCTTGACTTCTGGGAAATAAACGTTTATATACATTTTATATAAATTGATACAATATCAATCTAGGATATCTATCAGTTTCACACAGCAACAACAAAGCTTATGGAAATGGCGACGCCTGTTGAGCTTAAGGCAGCATTCGAAGATGCCATATTGAAACTTAAAAACGCACAACTAGAATGGATAATAGCTAAAAGCTATAGCACGGATGAGGAGTCATCGGACTACGAACAGAGTGAGGACGAAGACTTGAGAGACTATGGCGAAAACGTATCCTCTGCCCAGACTTGTGAGTCCACCGAAGAAGCCACAGTAGAAAAGCTTTCGGTTGCCGAAGAGCCTGAGCTTCGACCAATCTGGTTCGTTCCTAACATCTTCCAGTTACGACCAATATTAGGCTACTCAAGCCATGACCCAACAACTGTCGATGCCAACAGTTCGACGTGCTCCGGACAGCAGAAGGCAATGCCTCCACAATACACGAATAGTCAGGCTGTATCTCAGGGCACGACGACTTTAAAGCCACTTGACATCGAGGGTCAGTACAGCCCGTACTTCAACATGTACTACGGCAGTGACGGACGTGTCTATGGATGTGCCACCAAACTTTCTGTTTATGGTGAATCAACCGACAAGACTGTTGCGGAAAGTATGGACAGTGAGGAATTGCCTGAGATGACGCCGGCTGATGTCGAACACGAAAAGCTCAAATCTGAAATTATTACAGATAGACCGAGCTCAGACGAAACTTTTCATACGGACGACGTTGAAGAACTGATGGATAGGGTTGAAGAGACCCTGGCCGAAGACTACAAAGAAGTGGAGAGTACGTACGATGAGTACGACGAACATAAGTCGACGGACGACAAAACATTTGTTTTTGAAAACATGTCTGAGAATGATGTTGACGTCGTCTCTGGGGCTGACTTCTACGAGCCGCCTGGTGAGTGCTTAGACGCTGATCAGTATGCAGTTTACAACGAGAAACCTACGGCTGATGAAGAACGCAATGAGTGTAGCGAAGAGGCCGGTGCGACTGGATCTTACGAGTATGAAGCAGACGTTGCGGATGCGCGGGAGAACATTGAAGCGTATGTGGAATATGAGGCCTATCAAGATCAGCATCAGGAAGACTACGAGGAGGTATATGAAAGCGTATATCCCAGTAGCGCCACTGTTTACAACGAAGACTACGAGACGATCTATGAGGAAGATGTTTCTGAAGCTAAATTCCAAAGCCCGGAGGAGAGTGTTGATCCCGGTACATGCGATGACGCGTCACACACGCAGTCTCGAGAAACGGTTGTGGACGATCTTCAGGCGGAAGACTGGACGACAAAACCAACTTCAGTAGATAAGCCTCTCCCTCAAACAGGGACGTCGAACGAGGCATCAGTGTTCTCGGTCCTAGGTCAAGCAAATCAGTTTAGCACATGCGAAACGTCAAAGGCTTACGCGTTTTACAAGACTGATTATGAGAAACCCCCTGTCGCTCACTACATAGGCTATCCGACCAGCTATGTGGACGTTTACGGCACTCCGTGCGTTTACGGGCCCGTTTTTGTGCCGGTGACAGGATACTATTAGGCACTCGCTAGAAAACTAAATGGTGCACAGGCAGTTGGTTAATAAATGAGTTTATTTTTTCGGCTACAGTGAAAGCGAAAAAAAATTTTCAAAATTTTTAGAAGCTTGCCTGTTTTTCAACACCTGATACTTCCACCGTCTGCAGGCACAGGTAGGGAAAAGAAAAACAGCGAGTCAGCGTAAGAAGCGACCGAGGGAAGGGCCCACGTGTGGATGGCTGCTATGGATGGGGTAAATAATGAATTGTTAAAAACAGACGAATTTAGAAAAAATTAACATTCAACTTCCCCTTACATTGCTCTGTATAACGGCGTCCCTGTATCCCACCCAAGTAATGGACAGTTCGATGGAAAACCGCTTTTTAGTTCTTAATGTTCAAAAAGAAAAATAATAGTAACTCGGTTGCATAAAGCATGTGTTTTGACACATAGCTGAGGGAAACTTCTGTGAAATATATTGTGTTTTGAAGCGAGCTTCTTGATGCAGGCGCATGTATCGCATCTTGTGAATTGTATCTGCCTATAATGAGTGCGTCAAAATGAGGAATGTGCTCAAAATGTAACACATTTTCTATTCGAAGTTAATATCGTCAGCCGTGCACGTCAGGCGTGTATATCACTGCGCCATTTTACCGAGATATCTGTATCCTTTAAAAATCCACACTGCCACATGATCTGTAATGAAATTATGGGTTTAGCTAACAGATTAGCTAGCTAATACAGCCGTGGGTTGAACTACATATAGATATTTCACTGAGCAGTTTAATCTTAGACCAGAGGTCGTATTAAAGTCAATGATGTCCCGAGAAAAAAGTTCTAACATATTCTCTCTACTGCTTTAAACACGTCGATTATTTAACTGGATCGATATCATATTAAGAATGATTCAATCAACTAACATAAATCCTAACTCAGTACTATCTGAACAATACATATATGTATTTCTACTGATACAAATATACAAATAAATTTACTTCAGTCTGACCACTCGTTGGTGAAAATGCCTTGCTCTTGCTCTCCCTAGACGCAAACAGACAGCTGACAACATGGGAAGTGCTCATACGGTCGTGAGTGAATATGACAGAAATTTGCGAATCTTATGATTGTTTTTGACATTCTGCGTACCATCACCACCGTCCCACGACCCTCAAGTTCCTGCAGGTCTTCGTAGTGCCAATACATTCAACAGACGGTCGTTAGTAAAGGGGCCTAGGCTCACTTGCCTTCCCAATGCTAATCGCGTCACGTATCGTAACATTCAGTAAACGTGTACCTAACATTAGAAAACACTGCGCGAAAGTTCGAGGTAGACGAGATGGGAGCCCCAAGGTGTAATCCGACACCCCAGTGGAGCAGGTCAGTTCAGCTAATGATGTAACATCACATCTTTCTATCTCGTCAAGGGTAGCTGAGCTGACATGAAGTGACTCGGTCGGAATTCAGTCGGTACCAGAGAAAGGAGGAGAGATATATAGAGAGAGAAGGGATAGAAGTCGACTAAGTGTCCAGTGACCATTCCACCATTTCGCAAATTGACGAATCGTTATCAAGTTGAACAACAATAAGTTTCTGCCTAGGCCCCACCACAACTCGAAACGCTCTCCGAAAAAGACGTCTCCTCATTCAGGCTGGTCTCCATCGAGTGATTATTAAAATTGATGACTAGCGGGATTGACACACATACACATCTGACTAGGCAGCACGCAGCGGTATTTCAGGTTAAAGTAATATGTATCATATTTCCGTAACAAAGTCTGTTATATTAGTGGTAGAAGCATATGCGAAGGTTAACGTTCACATGATAATAATTCCAGAGAGGCAGCATACGGCTACATTTATGAATCGATACGCGATCCTGGTGAAGGATAATTCTGATCAACACAGTGCATTCATCGATCATGCTTCGCATCCTTATAAGTGCACTTAAGCCTAAATATTTTCAGAAAGCTTAACTAACGCTGCAATTCGGACAATTTGGTTACATTACGTAATGACGCTTCACGTGTAAACTGAGACACGGTCAATAACTTATACACTGTAAGCATTGGTAATTCTCCTTGTAGTAGGGTTGAAATTGCTTTCGCATTAGTTCAAGCATGTTTTAGAGAGGTCCAGTTAGCGTTGCACTGGAATAGTGAAGTAAAATAGCTCATTTAGTGGATCTAGCCCAGTGGAGAGCTAATAAAGGGTGAGAAAAAATATAGATTTGAATATTAATAAAAGAAATTTGTTGAGCATCTTCATGCGACACGAGAAGCTTCAAGCTTAATTTTTCACGACAGCTGATTTGCGATATCTTTACCAGTCGCCATTGGATATATATATGTATATATATATGCAACTAGTGTGATATGTTGCTGTTCAAAGTGAGAAATACCACCGCAAAATAATGAGTCGGTTACACGACTTGCCTCAAGCATACTCGTTTTCTATAGTCATTTATCTGTGCATGCATACATGCGTACTACGCCATATTACTACTTTTCCATGGCCGTCATTTTCTGCTTTAGTATCTTTTGCTGTTCTCGCCCCATTGGTTGTCACAGTTGTTGCTGTCATGATCATGGATACTCTTTCTATTCAATTTATGATGAAAGTGAATAATTACATAAATCGTTAGTTCTTGTTATTTTGTTATCATCGGTGTCGACTGATTTTGATCTTTGTATTTAGTCGTGTCGAATCTTGTTTGGAATCGGCAAAATATAGTGATTCTAGTTTCCACCGAATGTGAGTTTATAAATCTGTCTTATAAATTCTATAAATCTGTTTATAAATTGTCTGTGAGTTTATAAATTTTGTTATGGCATTTTTAAATTTTTTCGGCAAAACAAACTAAATGCATTAACATGTATTGCATTGCAGGAGAGATCGCCACGTAATAGAGGAATAAAGACAGAATACGCTAATTAAATAATTCAACAACAACAGCAGCAATAATAATAATCGCAACAGCAGCAGTAATAACAGCAATTGCGAGAGGATCTGTACTACTGAGTACTTGCTGTTTATCATTGTCAACAGGCGTACAGGGTAGCATTAATCGTACCCAACAACGAATGGAAAAATCGTAGCATTATTGACGGGCCAACACTAATCCTGACATCGGTGGTCCAATCGCACTGCAATAGTGACGGTTTGGCGGCAACAGCCTCTTTTCACCTGTTAATAAAATGTGAAACATGTTTAATAGTAGTTTTCAAATAAGCGGTTGACCATTTCTTTTTTTGTCACATATCTAGTAATTTACCTGTAGGGGACTGATAATAATGTAAAGTCATAATGGCTAAATTTAATTTACGAAACAAGACGAAATATTTAAGCCCGTTTAAAATAAAAAAACGGAAAGTGATCTCAAGAGTGCTTGTTTCGGGGCTTTGGAAATAAATCAATGGCATTTAGTATGCTTACAATTACCAATAATTACTTGTGTAACTACGGATTTATTCAGGCTAACGCATATGATCACTGAAGGTTTTTGCAAGATGCCTGCTTACTGCGTAAATAGTGTAGATGTAAGCATTCTTTGTCGAGTGCAAAGACGCTTCTTAAGAAAGCTTTCTTTCAAACGTGAGCTTTATAGACATGTCTACTAAATTATCTTATTGTTTAGACCCCAAATAACTTAAATTGCTACGATAATCTGGTTTGATGATATGTTTTGTACAACTTGGAAATGTAATCTGGTGTCAGTTACTCTATCGAAAAGTTGTGAATAAAGACTAAGTTATCAATAATATTTATTTGCTGCGCCTAGGTACCAATTCTAAAAAAACAGGTTAACGTACTAAGGACTAAGTAAGGTATTTAGGAAAACATAATCACTCTGCTTGCACTTAAATAGACCAGCGTTCAGATAAACAGATAAAAATATTATTGTTTGGAAAACAAAAGTTACTCTAGATTTCAAAACCCAAAGAATTATAACTTGAATGCTTAAAGCGTAGGATTGCCTGAACTTCTCTAATGTACATTCAATTCCAAATTACTAAATGCTAGACTGAAAACTTGTAAATTACTACATAGCCTCGTTGTAGTATGCTGTAGCAAGTGGGTCAGACAAATAGAGCTCCCTCCGCTTATTACAATAGAACCTGTTCAGACAGGCAACGATGCAAAGCGATAAGCTCACCACTTCCTTGCTACGCCAAGCAATACAGTCGGCGCTATTGTCAATACAACGGGTGTCATCTTAGAACCCGAACATGATCGTGCGGCCGCATACTAATTCCTGGCAAGGGGAACCATTCGGCACTAATGAACGACATCACATAAAAGCAAGTTAGGGTTATGGGGACTTCACATTCAGGTGAATATCATCTTAGTCGATGGGTAGCGAGAGGCACTTTGACTATGCCGAGAGGCTAATGCACGATATCGATACAGCCCAGATTAGAAAAGCTGCTTCGTTTTTGCGGGTCGTTCTTTTCCTGTGTACTTTCACCAGGTTATAATACCTCGATAGCCCAAAACAAGCTCAGACTTTTTGCAGCCACATTTAATAATGAGTATGACCTTAGAGCTCAGAAGGTTACAAATTTAAAAAGCCCTAATTTAGACAGCATTGGAGAAGGAGCCAGAGGAAACTTTGTTAATTAACATTCGAAATCCAAACCAAAATGGCGCATCATTGTTAGCGCAACATAATAACTGTAAAGATATGCAAACACCGTTGGCTGCCAATCACATCAAAGTCGCTCACTTTATTGTAGTTATCTAGAGGTTGAGTACTCTGTGACAAGTCACCAACAGCTCCAAGTGATCTGAAAACACCCGCAATATGAAAACAGGATATAAAATATTTTACAAGGCAAACATAAGTACAGGAGCAACGTTTGGGCATCGAAGTGTCACACTTTGGGACATTACTAGCATTAAGTGAGAAACGTTGTTTTTGTTTGGCATAGAATACCCATGAAGTATTATGCTGGTTGTAAAACTTCCAAATCAACCCATGACAAATCTGAACGACGCTACCTGTTCGCGACTTATATAGTTATCGAGGCGAACCTTGTTTTCTTTGCTTTGGTTGTTATTGGAACTTTGTAGCTTCCAGAGCACTTCACGCATACTGCATCAAATTCCAGAAATACATTTTCAACGAAATACCTGCGCTGTAGTGCATTAGAAGCATTAGAGTTCAGTACGATTTCATGCGAAACAAAATAAAGTTATTTGCTACAAACTTGACCCTTGTGAAATTACCTGATAGAGGATTGTTGAGAGAATAACGATTTCCTAAAGTACGATGATTTAGATACTTTCGGAACCTAAGCCTAGCAATAGAGGGCAGTTCAGCACAGACCTTACCACAACGGCGTTATCCCTTTCGAGACTGACAGTTATGCATTGGCGTTAGAGCAACGTTTCGCCATGATTGGAAGCTCTTTATTTGTGTTTAGTCCTAGAAGAATGGGCTCAGGCGGAGGCCGCGTTAGAGAGCTAATACCGGACATCAAGGCATGGCTAGATAGAAAGGGAGGGGACATAACATA